>BPLR01017885.1:0-67491 GCA_021605095.1 Caerostris extrusa | reverse complement strand
TGTTTCCATTTGAAAAAATACTCGATCCCAGACCATGACTCCTTTGTGGATGGCCTTTTCGAAGTTGAAAAGAATTAAATCTTGCCATTTTTACCTCTCTACTTGGGTATCGCACTTTAGAATTTTGGCTTGTATCTGAGTGAAAGATCCAAGCCCCATCAGTTTCAAGCCACTCAACGTTTGGGAAGAGTCTTTTGAACTAAGTTCATTAATTTGCACAGTAATCCATCTGAGAATATTATCATTCCAATGTCTGTGTTTTTGAAAGAATTCTCCATTGCCAAATTATAACAACTGATGCCAAATTATAAAGGATTACAGTGTTGAATCATTTGCAGTTGAGCTCGCATGTGGTTGGTTAATGATAAGCTGTCTAATTTGCTGTCTCTGGATCAGTGTTTGTATATGAAGAAAAAGGTTGCATCTTTATAGAAGATGCCCTATCCCTCTCTTCCCAACAGTTTATTGGGAAAGAATGTTAGGAGTCTTTCTGCTAGACAGTGATCTATGAAAGTATAAAAGTCTTTTGAAAGTGCCCATCTGAGTGTATCATCCCTTTGCGAGTTCAATCGTCCACAAGCGGTAATCTTGGCTTTTGTAAACGAACAATACTCAGGAAATCTGGGTCAATCTATTTTCTTTTGTTCAAATTATTAAGTTTATAATTTTATAACCTTAAATTTGCTTAAATCTTTTTTGATTCGACAGTTAGTTAGAGGAAACAGCAATCGCTTTTAAATTATTTTTAACTCTGGTGAAAAAAAAATTCCACGCTTTAACTTGAAGCTAAAAAGTGTGCATTAAAAATACAACGAAATAAAAAATCATCTATCTGAAACGAAAATGCAAGTTCATTCATCAGAAATTACCCAAATTGATACAAAAACGACTCCACAATTTTTAAAAAAGGCATATAAAATTACGTCAATTATAAACTAACAGACGAAGAAAATTGCTATTCTTGAAAAATTTTGGATCCCAACATCCACATACACTGCCAGAAAAAGTATGCGTACAAGCACATAGCAAATATTCAAGAACGAAAAAATTATATTTTGAAAATGATAATAATTTCATATTGTATTTATTTTATTCCTTACACAATTGATTAACTTTTCATAATAATTTATGAAATATAACACACGTTGTGTTTAAGAAATAACAATTGAAATAAAAATAACACAAATTGCTACCAGTAAAAGTTTGCGTACAAAAATAAATATAATGAAATGTGCAAATCAAACTTCAATTAACTTTTAACCACTTGCTCAGTTTTATTAAATAGTAGTTAAAATATGTTTTCAAGATTTGTGGCAAGTAAATCACAATGGATTTAAAAGGAAAGGAGATTATTCCTGAAGAAAGAAAGATCATCATAAAAAAATAAATGAATGAAGGAAACCTTTCGGGAAATTGGCAAGATTGTTGGAAGAACTCATTCCTCTATCCAAAGAGTGATCAATAATTACACTTCATCGAAATCTATAATCTCAAATGCACGTTCTGGACATCCATCTAAGCTGACTGCCCGTGAAAAGAGATATGTCTTCAAGTCCGTACGTTTAAATCCACGTATAAGTGCCTTTCAGATTGCAAATGACGTTAGAGAAATTTTAAAAAACATTCCATGAAGACACCATAAGAAAAATTTTGAAAAAGGCTGGGTATCATGGCCGTGTTGCTCTGCAGGAAGCCACACATATCAGCTGTGAATAGGCAAAAGCGTTTACATTTTGCAAATGAGTATGTAAATAAGTTTCCACAATTTTGGGAAAAAGTAATATTCTCTGATGAGAGCAAGTTTTGCATATTTGGCATAAAAGGACGTAAGCTGGTGTGAAGAAAACAAAGTACGGCTTTTGAGAAGCAGAATCTTGTGCCTACAGTTAAGCATGGTGGAGGTGGTATAATGCTCTGGGGGTGCATGGTTGCCAACGGCTAGGTTGTCTAACCTTTATAGAGTCGACATTAAACCATATGGGAAATACCAACATTTTAAAAGAAAATTTGAAACAGAGCGCACAGGACTTGAACCTAGGAGATGACTTTTGGTTTCAACAGGACAATGATCCGAAGCACACTGCCCATAATGTTAAGCCCTTAAACAATATCAAAAATCAATTGCATTCTCCTCCACAATCGCCGGACTTAAACCCCATTAAGCATTTATGGGACTTGTTGGAGCGAAAAATTCGACAGCACAAGATTACCTTAAAAGAAATGTTAAAAAGTGACAATCACAGAATGGAATAACATTTCTTCTGAGGAGACCTCAAACTCGTCCATTCTATGCCAAAACGATTAACAGAGGTTCTCAGACGTAAGGGTTATCCAACCACCTATTAAAGTTTAGTTGAAAGCCAATGGAAAGTATTTTTTAATGCTTTTTTTCATCTGTACGCAGACTTTTTCTGGCAGATATTTCTAATATTCCTTATTTTAATTATTTTTAAACACAAATTGTGTTGTATTTCTTTAATTGTTATTAAATGCTAATGAATTGTGTAAAGAATAAATTAAATACAATATAAAATTAATATCATTATTAAAACATGATTTTTTTCAATTTTGAATATGTGCTATGTGCTTGTACGCAGACTTTTTCTGGCAAGTGTATGTCCGGCTCTTCCGTTGGTAAGGAAAAAAAAAATTAGTTTTGATATAATTTGTTAGAATACCCATAGTTAACTTATTACAAGATTGAAGACGGAATGTACTGTAATTATTGGGCAGTTTTACAAGGAATATATAGGAAAATCAAATAGTCAACCATTGGGACAATTAGTTAATCAGCCTTTTCGTTTCTGGTACAAGGCGACACATAAAGTTTGCTTGAAAAAAAATTAATAACCCGAACATTCTTTGCTTACTGCTGCCAATTTATAGACAAGGGCGTGAACAGTTCTTATTAGATATTATTGATACTGTCAGCGTTCGAATGGTGTCTGAATGGCCGAATGTCTAACGTTTTGGCGCTCGGTGCCACATATTTTGGGTTCGAGTCCGGCGGAGCCATGGGTGTTTGCAATGGGTCGAATCCACTTTTAAACTGTAGGCCCCTGTCTAATATGATCGTAGAGCGTTGTCTTGAGGTTTAGTCAGTCGTAATTTCTCTCTAAAGTATTACTGTGCCCAAAAAGTAAGACCAATTATTTTTTTTTTTTCAAAAACTCTTCATTTATGCTTCCAAATTTATTTCATCGCCTTCAAAGTAATCCCTCTGGACACAATGCACTTTGCCAACTTTTTTCCAATCCTCAATGCATGCTAAAATGTCATCGGCGCGCAGCGATTCACATTGAATCTCTTCAATCGACTCAGAACAATGTCCCCGGAAACTACAGATATTTCTTTCATTCTGCCAATTCTCTTTATGCGTAAGATTTGTAGAAAGTGAGGACAACAAATACTTCTTCTTCATAGGCGCAATAGCCCCATGGTGGGCGAAAGCTGTCTGTCTACTGGCAGATTTTGAAACAGAAGACGTTTTCTTTTTATGGGGTAGGGTTGTCAGACCTATGTCCAATACTCTACAGTCGTATTAGACCTGGACCTACTGTTTAAAGTGGATTCCCGAAACACTACAAACATCCATGACAAAGAGCGGCTGACAACAAATACTTACTAGTTGAAAGCTGCCTGATGGCCAATTGGCTAGCTCTTTCGCCTTTGGTACCACAGCCTTCAGGTTCGAATCCTGCGTGGCATGGATGTTTGTTAGTTGGTTCGGAATCCTCGTTAAGTAATAGGTCCCGGTCTAATTAGCCTAAAGTGTGGAAAAAAAATGACCGTAGAGTCACAAACGAAACTACTAGTTGAAACTTTTACAGTGTGTGCCAGTAATTTCAACACATGGAGAAGATCTAGAAAATACAATTTTGAAAACTTTAGAATCATTTGGTTTTGAATTTAAGATGTATAGAGCCAAGGATATAATGGCTCTCCTGAAAATTATACACCAATTTCTGTGCTCTCTTCTCTTAGCTTCATTTCTAACAAATAACATTACTAACCCTGAACAATTTGAATTCCTTAAAAATTTATCACTAACCTCTCAATTACTTCGTACAATAGGATATATCACAGATGGCTTTCAAAATAAGCAATGTACGGAAGCTGTTTTTCTTGATATCCAGAAGCGTTCGATAAAGTTTGGATTAACGGCCCAACTTTATAAACTAATTATTTTCATTTTCTTCATTTCATTCAATTAATCCATCCCTACCTTCACGGCAGAAAATTCCCTGTTAAAATAGATAAAACTCATTCGACTTTTGAAATATTTTCCAGGTACTCTCCAGGGAAGTAAGGGTCCCCCCCCACCTTTTTTCTCTATTTTTATCTCCGATCTACTAGCCCCAAAGTTCTGATTGTTTGTTGGGAATCTACTTTAAATCATAGGTCCGGGTCTAATATGACTGTTGCGCGTAGGACTGACAATCCTATCCCGTAAAAAAAAAAAAAAAAAAAAAAAATGCACCTCTTATCTCGAAATCTGCCAGTAGGTAGACGGCTTTGACCCACCATGGGGTTGTCAGACATTAGGAGATACAGTGGATACCACATTTGGCCATTTTCGTCTATTTGCAGTGACAAAAAAAGTCGCCAAATCCCAATTAGCCCTATTTTGAAATTTGGCCAAAATATCTTCTCTTCCTTTTCTCTTATCATTCTTTGAACCTCGTTTCTGCAATTATACTGTGCGACGATATTGTAAAGAGCTTGAAATGATTCTCTGTCAATCAGAGGTTGTTTTCAATTCTATTTTCTAAAATCTAAAACTGTTTTAAAACAAATAATGGAAAAGGACTCTAGAATTGTTCTTTCCCGACTTTAAACAATTTAATAATCAATTTTTAGATACTGTAATTTTTTATATCATAAAAAAAAGATTCACAAAACACAAAGAAGTTATGAGTTCATTAAATGTTTTAATCGGACTGGAGAATGAACTCATATCTGCAGATGAAAATAAATTAGAAATATTGAAATAAACATATTCTTCAGATTTGCAGAGTTATAGCATTAGTATTTTGACTGCAGAATACCAGCTACGAAAAAAGAAATTACTGGCACAATAGCACAATAAACAATTAGCGATTAACTGCTAAAGAAACTTTACAAGACTTCAACGTAGATATTTTCACGAATATCTATAAATTTTTAAAAATTTAGTAACCTTGCCTGTTATAATATGTACTTCTGAAAGATCGTTTTCACCTATTGAAATGCGTTTAAATGGACTGAATTCTTAAATATTTAGCAAAAACAAAAAAGGAGAATAAATATAACTTTATAAAAACTGATATGTATAGAAATTTTCATTTCATTATACCTGCATCTTGTTAACTATTTTTAAATTGTGACCTTTTTCCCAATCATTAATTATCTTCATCAATTTTTAATGATGTCGGATTCCACCGATCCTGGTAAGTAGGAATTTTGTTCCCATGTTATCTTTTGTAATATTTATAACTTGATAAAAAAATAATATCAATCCTTGAACAATTTTTTTTTTCTTATACCACTTGGTAGACAGCAACATCTAGACTAAGTCCAAGAACCTGTCTGGTCTCATGGAAGAATGAGGCAGCTTCCGTAGTGATGGAGCACCAGTATATAGAAATCTGACTTGGTTCCGTGACGCTGAAGAAGGAGGGCAGTGCTTTCCGGGAGGATTTTTAGGGGGAGCTATCCTGCATTTTCGTATCGTATGCACTCTGGCGGCTCGATACCACAGGTTTCGGGTTCGAGTCTCAGCGGTGCCATGGATGCTTTGCAGTGGTTCAGAATCCACTTTAAACTGTAGATCCCGGTCTGTTTAGCCCACAGTGTGCACAATATGACCGTACAGCGACAACTCAAACCAAAATACACCAGGTAGTCCGACACACGAGACAAGATGCTGAACATTACAAACGCCATCGAGTCTCCTCACTTTTTGAAATAATGTCTTAGTATAACAAAGCCGTCAGCGGGTTGAACTTTCTCAAAGCTCACCAGCGGCGCGCGTTGCCACTGAGCCATGAGTCAGATTAAATAATTTTAAATACGAGAAATAAGATCGATATAGCGGATTCTTTAGTTTTGACCAAGTGGTATTTCTAAACTAAAGTAATTGCTTCTTTTCATGGCAATAACGATATGCACCCCCAAAATTAATTTATAGATATACACTGGGATAAGTCCAGAAATAAAATTTTATATAGAGGACATAAAGAGGGGTCCATCTAGCCGCATTACCCCTATTCAACAACCCGTTTTTCACATGGGAAGAAAGAATTTTTGAACTTAACAAATCATTTATGGAAATGTTAATTTAAAAAATCTTAAGATGAAAAGATGAATAAAATCATTTGCCGCGTAGCAAACAAGACAACCTTTCTGCACTACCCCTACAGATCGGCAACAGCATATATGAACTTGTGTTACCCGATTACACCCGACAAAATACATTTAGTTTTGATAAATTTTTAGAAAAATAATTTGTTCCAAATTAAAGGTTTGAGGTTTTAAACAACTCGCCTGAAATGAAGCAATAATTCCAATAATTTTTTTTTCACCTTTAAATCTGTTTTTATTTTTATTTTTAAGACTATAATAGTGTTTGTTTCGATAATAGATTAGGAACTCATCATCCTCATCATTGGCGCCGTGGTGGGCTACTGACAGAATTCGAGACGAGAGATGCTTTCTTTTTACGGAATAGAGTTGTCAGCCCTACGCCCAACGTTCTACTGACTTATTAGAACGGAACCTACGGTTTAAAATGGATTCCGAACCCCTACAAACATCCATGGCACCGCCGGGACTCGAACCCGAAATCTATGGCACGGAGCGCCAGATACTCGGGCATCAGGCCTCCAAATTAAGAATCGATACTGGAATTTTTTTGCCATTTTTTGTTTACAATAATTTAACTGACGCCATCTGGTGACAAATAAGGCTTTAATTTAATTAATAGGGGGAGGGGGAATTACGGGACGTAAATCGGGGAATGAAAAGAGAATCTCCACATTTTAAAAGTAGCCTATTGAATTACGTAGGCAATAGTCTATTCAAGTGTGAAATTTGAAAGCTCCAGGTTAAAAATTCTGAATTTTTAAGAAAAACAAACTTACGTACGTTACGTTATGCGTATGGTACGTGAACTTCAGAAATCTGTCAAAAATTTGAATACACCATTGGATTAAGGATGTTATGATCTGTAAAAGTTGCTCCTAAAAAACGTCTCCGATTCATGTCATTAAATTGAGGGAATTGGGGAAAAAAAAAAAAAAAAAAAAAACCCCGGAAATAAGAGGGGGAAAGGATGAATTATTTTTTTAAGTAATTTGCGTTCTTATGTAGGCCATAGCTTATGCATGAGCTAAATTTGAAAGCTCCAGATTGAAAACTGAATTATATAACGGATTGGCAAGAGGAATTTCAATTGTATATGAGGCAATATAGCATTATTCTTTTATTGATGAAATATGTTTTTAAATTAAAATAAAGTATTCTAATTTAAAAAATTATTTGTATTTTTTTGTAATCGCTATTTTTAATGCCATGCTATTTTAACACATTACATTACGACGATTTGCCAGATTGACGGAGAACCTTGGTTGCTTAGCAACCTGTATCTCCCGCTTTGTGAGTGAGGGAAGTTTCTTAAGCTCTAAGCCCATGATTAGATAGAAAAAAAAAAAAGTAATATAAGTATATTATTAATTTATTTAAAAATTAATTATTCGAATTTTTTTATTAATTAATAAAAAAAAATTATGCATATATAATTTTTTTTTATTTTATTATTATAATTTCCAAAAGGGTTAAAAAAAAATAGATAAACAATAAAAACAAACAAAAAAAAACGATTGGAGGAAAAATTGTGACTCAGTGGAGAAACTGCATGGTAATTCGGAAAGGAGGATATCGGAACGTTAATGAATAATATTCAGATTAGCGCGAGGTCTTTTTGCGATTTTTAAAATCAGAAATGTCGTTAATATAGTTGCTTAGGTCATTCAAAACAGAATTATTAATATTTGGAATGGAATTATAAATTTTTTTTGCAATTTTATACACAAATTGTTTAAAACTTGGGAGGGAAAGAGCATGTCTGATACCCTCATTTCGGAAAAACCAAGGCGAATTTGTAATCATACGTAGAATTTTATTTTCAAGTCTTTGTATGATCTCGAAATTTGACGGAGTAGTAGATCCCCAAATAGGACTCGCATATGCAAGTATTGGACGCAAAAGTAAACAAGATAAATGAGTTTTTATTTTCCAAGGACATAGTAGAGTTCCTACAAATGAGTGGATACAATACAACACATTACATTATTTATTAATTCATGTAAAATAAATACATTTTTTCCGTGTATTCTTCACTTAGTTTTGGAAGTTTTTTATATAGTTCACTTAGTTTTTTTATTATTGACTATCATTTTGACAGAAATAATGTTGATTATTATTATTATCATTATTATTTTTAGGTAAATTTCATGAAATAAGAATATATAACTTGAAGATAAATAACCTAAACTATGAATATACTACTGTGCTCAAAAAGTAAATCAATTATTATTTTTTTCAAAAACTCTTTATTTATTCTTCTTTTCATCCCTTTCATCGCCTGCCCCTTCGGACACAATGCATAAGCCAACTTTTTTTCTGATTCTCAGTGCATGTTAAAAAGCCATCGGCAGCGATGGCCTTCGAAGCGTGCGCCGATTCTCGTTGAATCTCTTCAATCGACTCAAACGGTGTTCCCGGAGTGGTTTTTTGAGTTTAGGGAATATCCAGAAGTCGCACGGAGTGAATACGGTGGTTATGGAACGATATGTGTTTCATTTTTGGCGAAAAAGTCACGAAGAATCAATGCAGCGTGAGCTGGCGCATTCAGTGTTTTCGGTACCAATTGATATTTGACGTGTTTGAGGCTCAAAATGGAATTCACTGAACCTTTTGAAATTCCAACATCATCAACAAGATCTCTAATTGTAAAACGACGGTTTGCAAGTACCGAATCTTTAATTTTTTGGACGTGAGCTTCGTCGGTTGAGGTTGATGGCCGACCAGAGGGGTCTCCCTCTTCAACGCGTTCTCTGTTTTCTTGGAACTGTTTATACCAAACTTCTAAACATTTTTTCCGATATAGGAATGCTAACCGAATGCCTTCTGCAATATTGTATACGTTTCTGCAAGCAAAATTTAGTGCAAGTTCTTTGCTCAATGTTTTCGAGCATTTCAAAAATTTGTTTTAGCGTTTCACAAAGCCAAGCGTAACTCAAACACTAATGAATATTTTGACGTCAAATTTTCCACAGATATCAAGGACAGTGCCAGCAACCTAAATTAGAAAAAAAAAATAAATAAATAAATAAATTCTATAAGCCCCAGGAATTTTAAATTGAAAATTGTTCTTATTTTTTTGACACAGTAGTATGTTAGTTATGTGTATAATTTGATTAATCAGTCTAATTTTTAATTATGCATTGCATTGTCCATAGATCCACGTGTTGTTTCCAATTGTCAGTTTTTGTAATAAAACTTACCAAAACGGAAACTTTTATTAAAAATAATATTTTTTTTAAATATTATAACATATTTAAAAAAATAATAATTTATAATTTAAAATATATTATATTAATCATATTTTTTTAATAAATAAGTAAACGTTGATTAACTTTTTTAACCAATATATTACTATTTTTTTCTTATCAACTATTATTAAATTAATAATATTTTAGTTTTATAATCGAATTAGTCTCGATATATATATATATATTGCCCGAGAAATTTAAAAGATTGGGTTACATCCTGTTCTTGGCGCTAAATAGATAAAATTGTTAAATAGTGTTTAACTTTACAATAACGGTTAAGAAAAATAGATAACATACAAAATATATCATATAGCCTATCATATATCGATATCATAACATAGCATATCATACGCAATTTAAACTTTAATTCTTAATAATAAAATTGCTTGTACTATTCTCAATGTTTATTTTTGTATTTTTAGTTTTAATCTTCTGAGGTAAGAATTATTTTATTCTTATCAGATTTACTCATATTTATTAATAGTGCGAAAAGTCATCAGTAATCTTATATTATATACACAATTTGCTTAATTTAAAAATAAAAATAATAATAAAAATTTTATTTAGATTTTAAAAAAAAACTGAATACGACAATAGAATAATAAGAAATTTTATTAAAAGCAATAAACAATTATCAAAATGCACTATAGGAAAATTTTATAAATTCTGCTACGATATTTCATTTTAAATCTTAAAAAAGAAGCACTAGAATCAACATTTCTGGAAATTAGAAGCCGGATTGTTTCCAGTTTTTCCCTCTACTATTTTATCTCTAAAAAAAATGCATTTCCAAATTATTGTTTTCAAGAACAAGGAAAGTACGACAGATAAATATAAAAAGAAATAAAAATAATAATTTTAATAATAATTAAATAATCTAATGAAAAAAATAATAATAATAATTAAATAAAATAATAAAAAAAAGAAATTTTTAATTACAACTATGAATATAAAAAAAAAATGAAATACAAAATTTCAAGCCAGATACAAATTGCGTTCTTTTAATATATTTAATCAATAAATCATTATTAATTAATAAATAAATAGTTTAATTTCAATTTTCTACAAAGGCCTTAAAAATAAAAAAATTTAAAAATCAACGAATAACTTTTGATATTATGAACTTGGTGAAATTAAAGAATATTCTTTCCTGTTGCTCGACAAACAACAGGAAAGAATATTCTATGACTAATGAATAATGACTAATAAACTAAAAGGTGTAGAAGATTACATTATGTTTCGCTAATAATCTCTAGTGTAAAATAACAGGACAACAACAACAACAACAACGAAATTATTCTCTGAAAAGTTCAAATACTTTAAATTTGAATTGCAAAAGGGCAGAAGTAAACATAGTCTTAAAAAGAAATAAAATAAAAATTCAATGGAGTAGAAAAAAAAAAAAGACATCTTGTGGGTCACACCACGGTCAAGTTTTTAACTCGATTAATCTAATCTCGTTTCTTGTAATTCGAAAGCCTTAGAAGAAAAGAAACCTTAGAAGTGTTTATCCTTTTAAGATAGCCCAAAGAAGGTCTGCCGCGAGGTATAAAAGGGATTCTGGTGACCATGGAAGATCGCATTCGTGCAAAGCAAAGCGGTTCCTTGTGGTCCTGTTGGCTAGCATCTTCTGCAGGAGATTCACAGCGCTCTACCTTGCGGGTGACTCTTGTAGATTTGATTTCCGAGTTCAAGGTGAGTTCTGATTTTCATTTAACCATTAGCTTATAAAAATGCACCCAACCAGCTATTTTCTCTTAAAACTATTTAACTGATAAAAATTGAACTTGAGGTATTTAAAAAAAAAAGAATACTTTTAGCTGATATACAGAAAATAAAGTTTTAGAACATAGCTGCATTGAAATATGTAGAAAATAATTTCTTAGAGCATAGCTGCATTTCGTAAATTGATTACTGATTTTTAAAGTTAAATGGATTAAAATTATATTCCTGTGATTTATTTATGTGTAAACAATTCCAAAATTAAAACCTGCAACTAAAAAAAAAAATTCTTTACCCAGAATAAAATTGATTACTTCAATAAAAGACGGTTTTTATTACAGAAGCAACAAAATAATGATTAATCATATTTAATATCTATTCTATAATACCTCGCAGCACTAAGAATCTTATAAAAAGTTAAATTAGGAAATTAATTTTAAATTAAAAATGAATTTGAATTATACAGCCGATGCACTGAAGATAAATTTTCAATCGAATTAAATTCTAACCCCTTCCTAAATTCTTTTTTGCGAGAATCAAAAGCTAGGAAATAATTATTAGTTTTTTTTTACAATATGCCAAAGATTTTGTTACCTACATGTTTTATCTACAATTCAACATAAATCTTATAATCAAATATTTCTGTATAATATATCCTATTTATAAACTAAATAAATTGTTGAGGAAATAAATTTAAAATTATGTATTTACTATTATTTATTTTGTACTCGGGAGATTTAACATAACATTTTTGGATGCGGTTTAAGGAAATTAATATCTAATAAAACATCACAAGTTTAAAGAATTATCGCTATAATATGGTAAAATCTTTCCTCTTTATCTATGACTTATATTTATACCTTATTTACTCTTATTAGAAGAATTAACCAATTTCTGATTGATGTTTTTCAGCTTCGATTCACTTTCTTCAGCCATGTCTTCTCAGGCTATGAACAGTGCCTTTATGGCCCCTCGCAGTATGCTTGGAGCCTCAGCAAATCTTGGTGCTCCAGTGCCCTACGATGGTGCGTTCTTTCCTTACCAGAGGAATGCCACCGTCGTCGACTCTGTGCCAAGTGACATCTTGCACATGGTCCACGAGCACTGGTACCAATTCCCTCCGATGAATCCTTTGTGGCATAGTCTTCTTGGATTGGCTATGATCATCTTAGGAATTGTCAGCGTCATCGGAAACGGAATGGTTATCTACCTTATGACATCCACCAAGGCAAGTAGACCTGCTTAATATCGAAATTTATTTTTAATTATTCGAACAGTGTTAATGTTCCTGTTAATAAACTGAATAACTAATATGCGATTTAAAACAGTATAATATAATTAATTAATAACAACATTATGATTTCAGAAAAATCGTTAAAAGTTATTGAATTGACTTGATCTATAAAAGAAAAATGAATCTTAAAGCATAAATAAATTATTTAACTAACTAATGTTCTTCTAGATAAATACATAAATAATTTTTTTTTAATGTAAAACTAAAAGAAACTATTTATAAAAACTCATGAAAATATTTCATGACTTTTTATATCATACTAACTTAATTTTTGTGCGATTTTATTTATATAGAAGTATGAAGTATTTTTTTAGTACAAATGTAGCGAATTATTCAAAGATTTAAATTCACAATAGCTTGCATGTACATTTCAAAGATTTATAATAGGAGAAAACTCATTGATTCACATGATTTATATAATTTTACGTTTTGCTATCTTTGCAGAGCCTTAAGACACCGACTAACATGTTGATTGTAAATCTCGCATTCTCGGATTTCTGCATGATGGCCTTCATGATGCCCACTATGGCCGCTAACTGTTTCGCCGAAACATGGATTCTAGGACCATTCATGTGCGAAATCTACGGAATGGTTGGCAGTCTCTTTGGTTGCGTCTCTATCTGGAGTATGGTAATGATCGCGTTTGACCGCTACAACGTCATCGTCAAAGGCATGTCGGCTGAGCCTCTCACATCCAGGAAAGCAGCAATGCAAATCTTCTTAGTATGGGTTTGGTCTGCTGTCTGGACTCTTCTTCCCTTCTTCGGATGGAACAGGTAATTGTACAAATGATGTCATGCATAAAATTGCGGAAAGTTCGGGAAAGAAATAATTAAATATGGCTCATTGTAAATGCATGATTTGTTAATGCTTGTACATACTAAATTAATATAGTAACACAATTAAAACATTACTTAATGTTACAGTTAAAACTGAGAATAAAGTAAACAAATCAATAAATAAAATACCGTATGGTATTCCACTTAAATTTTTGAGCTAGTTTTCATCTTTAATTTTTTTTTCTTCAAATAGTAAACTGTGATAAATGAGAAGTCTTTTAAGCATTTTTTCTTAAAATTCTTTTGAAAATACAGCATTTAGTAACTGATTTGAATCCGAAATACCATAAAGTAATAAGCGGTACTCTTTATTAGAATGCATGTACTTTAAATTTCTGAAAATTATTTGAAAAATTAAGAAGTTTATAACTAAAAGCTTATTTAATATTAAATACGTATATTTTTTTAAAATGCCTTTCTGTGTGCCTACTAAAAAGCAGAAATTTTTATATCTGATGGCAATTCTTTTGCTTTGGGGAAGGTATGCGTGTGAGTGGGGATGGGACATCTTTCTGCCTGCGTTATAACAATCAGATGGGGAAAAACAAGGCTTTGTTTTTCCAAATACTAATACTAGCACAAATTAATTAAGTTCTTTTTATTATTTTTTTTTTTACAGATATGTACCTGAAGGCAATATGACTAGCTGTACTATTGATTACTTAACAAAAGACTGGAATTCATCTTCATACGTCGTCATCTATGCCTTAGCCGTCTACTTTACCCCTCTGTTCACTTTAATCTACAACTACACCTTCATCGTACGATCTGTTGCCAGCCACGAGAAAGAACTCAGGGAACAAGCAAAGAAGATGAATGTTTCATCTCTCCGAGCTAACTCAGATCAGCAGAAACAATCAGCTGAATGCAGACTCGCCAAGGTATGAATAGTTAACTTGATTGGCAGACATAAGATACGAGAACAAAATTACACTGAAAAAAAAAAAAAAAAAAAAAAAGGAGGGCTACGAAAAGTTTGAATCTACTACTTTTGCTTGACTAATATGCTTTTCTTTCCTATGACAAAATTTCAAAATCTCTTTTACTGCGTGATATTGAGGAAACGTCTATGATGACGAGAAAAATATATATTTGGCCTCACTTAATAATTTTTATAACGACTAGTCATTCGTTTATGGACAATTTTGCTTTTTCCCTTTTACTTTTAAGCTATTCTCATAGATACCAGTACTAGTCGGAAACTAGCTATGTTTTTACTAGCTAGCTATTTTTACTCTCGTACTAGCTATGTTTTTTTTTTCTACAAAATTTTAATTCAACATACAAAAATGTGCCTTTACATAATATCAGTCATAGTTTTAAGAAATGTCATGTATCGAAAAGTAAACGTTTTGGACTGACGGTGCATTTACACAACATTTTGTAATTCGCATAAAAATAGTTTTTCTTTTCACTTTTATTTCCGTAGATAGATTTTTATAAGTGCAAAAATTAAAATTTATTCAAGTAGAAACGAGTTTGGTACTTAATGAGTTAAGCTTGGTATTTACTTATTGTTAAATTTTTGTCACTGTCCTCAATAGATTGCCATGATGACCGTTGGATTGTGGTTCATCGCCTGGACACCATACCTGAGCATCGCATGGAGCGGTGTCTTCTCCACTGGAAAACGCCTGACTCCTTTAGCCACCATCTGGGGAGCCGTATTCGCCAAAGCAGTCGCCGTGTACAACCCCATTGTGTACGGTATCAGCCATCCTAAATACAGAGCAGCTTTTGCACCAGAAGTTCCCAAGCCTCGCTTGTACGACAGACAATGGTGACCACGGAAACGACACCAGGTCTGAGAGCACCGTCGTGTCCGACGAAAAGCCACCCAAAAATTCAGAAGCTTAAATTTAAATTTGTTTGTTTCTTGCTTTGTAAAGTTATGCAATTGACTCTTTCTGCTGCAGAGGATTGTTCTCTTTTATTGCCTTTTTAGGAAGATTTCGCTGTAAAATGCCTCATTAATAAATTTGCATGGATCAATTTGGTGTGTTTCAATTCATTTATTACTGCTTTTTTACTACTACTGTACCACACTACATCACTGTGCCTAGAGCTGAATGGCCCTTTTACAGTTTGGGAATGATATGGGTGAGAAGTCTGATTGGGTTCTGTGACGCTCTATGGTCATATGAACCCGGGACCTACGGTTTAAAGTTGATTCCGAGCCACTATAAATATCCATTCGAACCCGAAACCTGTGGTACCGAGAGCCAGAGGTCTAGCCATTCGGACTCCATTACTGCTTTTTTAGTAAGTTGTCCAATAGCAGTTTTGTTTCAAATGATAAAACTTCTATCAATATGAAATTTCGAACTTCACTCGGGGAGACCTCACAATTCTTCCCTTACTGAGAATTTTAGAAAACTATATATCTTTTGCATTGTTCAGTAATAGGAAAATGTAGCATTAAATTTGAATACACACACATATATATATAGCTATTATTTTATAGATTTCATTTCTTATAAGAATTTGAATATATTTATAATATAAAATAATACATTAATATAAGTAATAGTTTAAGACATTGGGTTCAGAATACATTTCACTGATTTAACATTAGGATCTACAAGAATAAGAGTTAGCAGTAAACACTTTAACAACTTGTTCCCACGGTAACAAACTTGCAGAATATAGATTCTTCCTAAATTGATATCTTCTCAGGCAGTAAATAAAATTAATTTGTAATACAAAACTGTTCCATTTTTTTTTTTTTAGATACAACATAACATTTCTTGCAAGTTGATAGTTATAAAGTCAAATTTATCAGATGTTTTATTTCTTTCAAGTTATAGTTAATCATCTACAGACAGATCAATATTAAATTATATATGCCCTTTTTAATATCAAAGAGAACTTAATTAGAACTGTCAAAATAGTATATAAAAATCATGAGAAAATTATAGTTTGATCATAATCATAAAATTAATTTTAAAAAAAATTATATTGCTGATTAATTCTTAGGTTTAAAAGAGTTTTTCTTAAAAAGAATGTTCTTATTATTAAGATCAAAAACGTTTCAGGAGAAATCAAAATGCTTTTATTGCCACATAATCTTTAGAAACACAATAAGAAAATAATCCGTATAAACAAACAGTAAAATTTAAATGTATAGATTATATCCAAAGTAAATCATTTAAAATTTATTTTGTATACAGTAAAATTTAGCATGTATCATATAAAACTTACATCTTAAAACTTACAATTATTATTGCTGTTATAATTGCTTAAGAACTTATCATATACTTTTTTATGAAAATGCTTAAAGCATTAGACTAAGCTTTTATTAAGTAATAATAATATTGATTTTGTGTATAATAACACATATACAAAATGTCAGTTATGAAAAGTATTTTTAAGAAACAACAATAAAATTCAAAAGAAATCCTTATTACAATAGACAAAACATATTTATTTTAAATATAGATGCATTCACTTGTAAAATTACTAGTAAGGAACAACTTAACATTCATGCCCATACGTCAGCAGATTGTTTGGAGTTTCTTCAG
Source organism: Caerostris extrusa (assembly GCA_021605095.1). NCBI lineage: Eukaryota > Metazoa > Arthropoda > Arachnida > Araneae > Araneidae > Caerostris > Caerostris extrusa. Next base: position 50,522 of record BPLR01017885.1, on the reverse strand, counting down.
GACAGAAGCCAGGAAGACTGCTTTGATAATTCTGAAAAATCAATGCTATCATTTCTGAAAATTTATTACCCACCTGGAAATTATCCTTAAGGAGACATTTATTTTTCTGTCTTTAATATAAATATAATAATAATAAAAAGAGGAGTTTTTCATGTTCAGAATGAGAGTTTTAATTGCCATATAATAATTAATTAATTATGTTATTAAAGAGTTTCCAGTTCTAGTAATCTACTTGAATAAGTAATTTTCATTATTTTAAAAATAGATCAATGTAGTGTTTTGTAAGAAAAAATTCTTTTGTTTTATAAAAATGTAACTATTAACATATTATCACCAAAGCATATGTTAAAATTAGCCCATTTGATGAACCTAAATAAGTAATTAGAAACATTTATTACAAGGAAATAAATGCGAGATTCTATGAATTTTAAGCATAAGATGTTTTAATAAAAATATGTATTAAGTAATAGGTTTGAAATACAATAAAAATAAGTTGTAATTTTATAACCCTTTAAGCCCAAGAATGTACGATCTTGGGGATGAGGCATTTTTTAAATTTTTCATGGAAAAGCCTAATCAGCACGGTAGTGCTGGTGTCCCCTCCCCATGCCCCAAGAAGGGGTAGATTATTTTTTTTACTATCATTGGAATCAATGTCTACTAAAAATTAAAAGAAATAATAAAATTTAAGCATACAAAAAATTTCAGGTCTTAATTGATAAGTAGTTTATTTTGTGTGTGTATGTATATATATATACACAAATTAAACCACTTATCCCTTTAAGGCCTGAAATTTTTAATTTATTTATTTTCAAATTATATATATATGTATATAAAATTTGAGGGAAAAAAATTCTTTAAATTTCTGAAAAATGAATTTATTAAAATGTAAATAATTATTTTAGAAAAGTAATTTGTAATCCTTTTTTTACTTTCTTTTATTAGTTAAAAACAAGGTTATAGCCATCTTTAATGAAATTTAAACAATACTTAAGATTACATAAATTTCTTAAATATGGAAGAGGCACAGTTTCTATAAACAAGAAATCTACAAACTAATGAATTAGTTGTTTCCATTCAATGTTGGTTTCACTGAAAAATATAATCAAAATTTAAGTTTTTCTAAAAAATGAAGAAAATTTCCTGTTTAATAGTTTAAAGCAGACAAAAGAAATTTAAGCAAAAACCTTTATGGTGGATATAACACAGATGCATAAAAAATATTTAAAGATAGTTTTATTTTTCTTATTCAAAATAATTCCGTCTATTATCAAAAATCGATCTATAACTAAAATGCATTAAATTAAGCATATCAAAACATTACAGTATAAATAATTATTTAACTAAGAATCATAATTTTTAATATAACAATTAGAATACAAGACAAAATTTTTGTACAACAACAAACTGAGTGTAATTGAATTTGATAAGTGATATATACAGTATGAACATATGATACATTTTTGTCAATGTGACATTTTATTTAATGCTTCGCATTATACGACGGAAGTGTTGTGATTTTGCTTCTTGGAGAGCTTGATCTAATACTTTAGTCATATGGATAACATTTGATGGATCAGCTTCAAGGATAACATTCTTTGATTTATTTTCTTCGTCAAGTTGTAGCCTTAATAACATTGATGGTTCCATAGGACGTCTTAATGTACGACTAGCAATCTATACAAATTAAATTTCACTTTTAATTCATTACAAAATTTTAAGTATAAATATTTACCTAAAAATTTATATTTAGTATTTAAAATAGATGAATATTTTTTTAAGGTAATGAAAATCATAATTCAATAAATAGTTACGATAAATTTTTATATTTCATATATATACATCAAATTAATGTTATAACATATTGACATATTAAATTAGCATGCTCTTTTCTCCTTTTACATAATAATATTGCATACAAAAGCACACAAAATGCCTTATACACACACACACACAGAAATTTTTTTTTTCACATATATATGGTGTAAATGCAAATTGAGATAGAATTTTTTATTTTTAAGGATGAATTTTACTCGCATTCACATGAAAAATCTAAACAGGAAAAAAAAAAAAAAAAATTATAATTAAAGAAATTCTGAGAATTTTATTGAATGGCATTCTTATTTCAATTAAGATGCTACAATCTTCTGAAAATGGCAGCTTTTGCATTTATTATCAGAATTAATAGTTTTTATGTGAATTCTTTATTATAGAATTTTAAAGAATGAATGTAATGCAAGATTCAGGTATATCAATAACTATAAGCTATTAACATTGATAGTTTATAGATTCTAAACAATCAATAAAATAAAATAGTATGATTTTCTAACTTTTTACTTAATAACAATTAAAAAACAACTAATGTATTTATATTAAAAAAAGTTCATTGAGAAGTTATTGACATAAAAATATTTTTACTTGTATTTGCATATTTTTTATTTGGGAAATATATAATTTAATAATTTTATTTAACTAAAATTTAATCAATCTGAAAACAAAACTAATCAGGCAATCTTTCTGAAGTTAATTTCTTACATGTAAATTTATTTAAAATTAATTTAATAATTTAAACAAAATATTAATAAAAATTAGCTTATTTTTAAATAATAAATTTTCATTGCTATTTTATTAAAATATTCATTTATAATGTTTACTCAAATTATCACTTAAGGATTGGAATAGCATTGAATTCAAAATTATACGATTAAAAATGAATTAAATTTATAAAAAAGGATATATACAATTAGGGGAGGATAATATATTAAATATAAATATTAAAAATTTAATACTTATAGAAACCATAAGAAGAAAATATATCTATTTACTTTTTAATTAAAACTTTTACTTCAAGAAATATTGAAAATTTTATACAAGGGGAAATATTTTAAATATTATAATAAATAAAAGTAAATAATTAAAAAAAAATTTTTTTGTAATACCTGTAATAATTAAAACTATAAAAGTTTTAAAAGGGAAAAAATACCTGAACATCAAGCCTCCATTCCAAATTTTTATAATGAGGTATTCCCATGTTTAAGCTAGTGAGCAAGGATCTAATTTCTTGATTATTTTCTAGATAACATTTCACTAATTCTTCCTGGCTTACATTGTTAAAACCTAACACAATAATGGAATCTCGGAATTCCATTTCACTAACCTAGGGAAATAAAACACATGTTAAAATTGTATCTTAAAAATACAAATGCAAAACATAAATAACATATAAAAGATAAACAAAATTTATCAAAAATACCATAGCTTTTGAGGCTTCAATTAACAACTGTATAATGCCAGTAATTGCATTCTGTACAATATCCGTTTCCACATTTAATCGTTCTGAAAGAAAAAAATAAAGATAAAAAAAATTAATATAATTTGAAGTACAAATAAAACAAAACATACGGTTAAAATAATGACAAGTTCAATGGAAAGAATTTTTATTTACTTACGTGCAGCACTTTGATATACTTTAGGATTACTGCCTTTAAAAAGATGCTCAACTGATATTCTGCAGAATTCTCTTACAACTGTAAAAGGAAATTTTACCATAACATAAATTATTTTATATAATTCTTTAAATACCATCATAGCATTTTAATTTCATATTCAAAAGAATAAATTAAATAAACTTTTTTTGTATTAGAGGTTTTTAAGACATAAAAAAAAATTTACTTACAAGATAATCGGGTATTTATAACATAATATTTTTAGGAGCTTAGATTTATGATTAATTTTTTGTATTTAGAGTACCAGAAAAATAAGAACATGAAGATTATTTTCATTTATTATTTAATAAGCACATAATAAATAGAAATGATAAGATATTTAATAACAGAATAATTAAAAAAATGTAATTGATGAAGAAAAAAATTTAAACCCCCAATTTTTTAATGATTTAGTTTTTAAAATTTCCAATCAATGAGGAAAGGAAATTCTTTAGAAGTATATGTTATCTTATTAGTTAAGAGTAAAAGTTAAGATGAATTTATCCAGATTGATCTTTTAATGCTTCCCAACTGACGGAGACTAGCACCAATCTTTAATCAACTTTTATCAGACTCACAAAATCAAAATTTTCATGATCTCACCTAAAAATCTGAAGGTCTTTAGTTATTACTAGAAAAAGTGACTCAACTAAAAAACAAGTCAAAGCAACCTGTTACAGCATGATAAACCATTTTCTTCTGCAAACCTGAAAATTACATAATTTTCAATCTCACCAAACTGCTGTACCTCATAGTTCGTATTGAGGAATTCAATCACCATGTTTGAATGAAGAGCTAATATCAGTTAGAGTCACACCATTAAATATTTTCAAAGAATTTTGGTAAGTAAGGCACACTAAAATTTCAGAGATTTTACAGAAAATGTTTATTCAGAGTGGGAGTATTAAATGTTTGTTTGTATAAAAATATGTTATATTTGTTAGAATTGATTTTTCTTTTTTTTTAAACCATAACAAATTAAACAGTTTTTCTTAGAAGTAATTTTAAATTTTTATTAGGAAATCCCCATTGTTAATTTACTAATAAAATATGAAGTCTAAGAAAAAATTTTATAACTTTTAAATAAATTTTATGGATATATAATACGAATGGACATTTTGTTCCCAGTGAAAATATTGAAGTATTAAATAAATTAGGACATAACTTATACAATTAATGATAACATGAAGCATTTACAATTAATTTACAAATATAAACTGTGAAAGAAATGAACATTATAATTTCATGTCCTTCTTTTATAAAGCAGCATATCGAATAATAATCAGAATGAATTCTTGTTTTTAATTTTAGTTGACATTCATATAAATGTAATTAACAAAACATCTTATGAAAATACATCTTTATAACAATGATGAATAACTTTTCGTTAGCAAAATTAATTACTTTTATAAATAAGCTGCCTATTATTTGAGATTTAGGTACAACCTTTTTATATGTACCAAGATTTCCAGCCTGTGACACCGATGAAATTTTTATATATTTAAAAAAATGCATACATATTATCTATATACATATATATATGTTAATATTCATATTATTATGCTATTTAATATAAAATAATTTAACCTTTTTATAATTATAGATTTAAATTAACTTCTGGTATAGATATGAGGATTCGTATCAACATTTATTATATTGCTACTAGTATTAAAAAGACTTCAGTGGGAAAAAAAAAACTTACTTTTTCATCAATATTTTTTAACAAATCTAAGTGTTTTTTGTGGATATCATCCAGTATTAGCAACATTTTGAAGTATTATAATCAGCTCACTTAAATATCCGGTCGCAAAACTCCCTCTCCCAATGTTGTTTTCAATTTATCAGTAGGTAAAAAAGGTGTAAGGAAGTATATTTTAATTAGTCTTTACAAACTTTATATATTTGGTCCAGAAAATTGAATATTATTTATTTATTGTAATAAAAGTTTTAAAAACTATGTAATTTTTATTGCAAATTTTAATTAAAATTTAATCTTGAATTCTGATAAATAAGTATTTTTGCTTATAAGAAATAGGTTACTCTATCTTCATTCTATATATATATATTACTCGTTGTTTATTGCACTGCGACTTTAACTTCAAACGTTGTTCATGTTTACTAACTAAATTCGTGAACTATTGGAGTTCCCAATATTAATTTTATCATGGATGATTCTGATTCTGAGTATGATATTGAAGTATGTATTAGTGAAAAAAAATTGTAGTAAATTATTATTTAAGTTGTGAATAGACTTAAAAACTAACTTCGCATTAGTTATATCTATTAAGTTAAGAGAACAACTAATAACTTACTCGAATCAAGAGTATAAATAATTTTACACCTTTTAATAAATTAAAATGCTTTTCTTGTAGGTTTCATATCTTATTTTATTTTTATAGGAGACAGTAGTCTTAGTTGAGTTGAATGGGATAATAGACACGGATCTTTTGCTTCAGCCTCAGAATCCTACGAAAACTTGGGTAATTATACTATTCTATTTTGAATAACATTGATAGTATACATCAAATTAATATCTCTATATAAATATATTTATTTAATGTTTTTTATTTGATTCTTCGATATTTGAAATATTTGTGCACTTTTTAATTTTAGGTACTTTTTAAAAAGTTGCATCTTAAATATCTGTATGGATACAATTGCATTTAGTATAAAAAAATCACGTAATTGTGTCTAAATTTTAGTTCAGGGGTGGCCAACCCGCGAGCCGCATGCGGTTTGCCATAAATATTTTTCTGATCCATGAGATTTATCACACTTTTACAAAATATACTTTATTTTATAATGACCAAAGTAGTGAAAAACAATGTATTTAAAAAATATGTTATGTGTGCATCCATATATTCAAAAATTAACTGCCAAAATTATGAGAAAAATTAACTTTGATTTTAAAATAATATTCTTGCTAATATATGACAAATATTGCCTGTTTTATGTACGAGTTTATAGTTATAAGTTTACATAATATATAAATTATATTCTGCACTCATGAGGCACTCACATCTTGGAGCATCTAATATAACAGCTTCTATGTTTCACTTTTAAGTAACATCGTGACCATCCCTAGATATGCACAATTGATTGTTGATAGCAGAGCAAACCAGACTCTTAGTTCAAGTTGTTAGCTCTTTTGGTTCAACTTACACCTGTTAATCTTTTTTTTTTTTTGAAAATGAAATTGACCAAACACAAAACACGCTCAGACATAACGAACGTAACATCAATTACAATGTCAAGTATTCAAATTGAGATCGATTTGCAAAAGCTAAGTGAAAGAGTGCAGAAACAATTGTTGCACTAGTAAAATAAATATTTTTTATATTTCATTTTTAGTGTTATATATTTCTTTACAATATGCATTTAGTATTATTATTATTATTATCTATGTTTCACATGTAAGAATAATAGTAACACAAAAATAACTCATTCTGTTTCAATTTTTTACTCTAAAAAGTGTCTATAGTGAATCTAGTCTAAATCTAATATGGAAATATATAATTTTATATGCAGCCCGTGAAGTTATGATACATTTCCAAAGTGGCCTGCAAGTTTATTTGGTTTGGCCATCCCTGTTTTAGTCTGTAATATGTTGTTATTCTCACTCTATAAATTTTATATTATCAATTTAAAATCTCCAGTTTGTTATCAAATAAAATTAGTCTTCATTTTGATTTCTCTAATTTTGTTACTAGAGTTGTGTGGCAGCCAGTTTCAACTAAATGTTATACAAAATAAAATAGTTTATGTTATGAAGAGACTTTATTTGATATTTTGTAATTAAAATGTCCTTGCAACAGAAGGGACAGTTTTGATTTGGAGTGACACAGTTGTGTGTTAAAAATGATGAAACTGGAAAATCACTATAATAAACCATAAATTATTTAATATTGTTGTAGAAAAACAAAAGATAAGAAATTTAATTTTAATATAAACTTTATCTTTTATTGCTAAGCTTCTACAATAATTTCATATGAAACATCAAAACAAGCCTCTTTTACCTTTTTATTTTTATCCAGAAATTTTCTTTCTACTTCTGAAGCACCGTCTTTAATTATGTAATGTTTTAAAAGATAATGAACTAAAATATACTATGCATATAAAAAAAAAAATATCAAATTCAGCTTAGAGATGTAGATTTTTCTCAATTAAAGTTAGTGTTGATCTTTATTTAGTATGAAAGGCTTAAATATTACTTCTAAATTAAAGATGTTTCTAATGTATTTGTTTTAATATTTAGACAGCAATGTAAAGCACTTAATTATTGTAACTGGATGGGTGAAAATTTGATGACAAAAATGTATTATTAATTTTGCCTTTATTATAACTGATGTTTGTAGGCCCACATCAAATTATTCCTTGAACATGTAAGATGTCCAACTAGGTTCAAGTATATTTTCTTCTCTTGCAAATAAATCAAACTGACAGGAAAAATTTCCTAAGAATATTATACTGTTTTTGCATATCACACTAATGTAAAAAGAGGGATTTCCATTCTCAAATACATAGAAATTGAGATTATTAAGGATAATTTGCTTATGCTCTTGATCATATAGACTTTTATGTGATTAAATTTTCTAAGGTAATCATATTAAGAAAAGAGGTGTCAGAATATCAGAAGCATGAGATGCATTTGTTGAGAAAACCAATAAAAAAAAACTGTTCTTTTCTTAAATCAAATACCTTAATTTTCTGCCTGTAACCTGCATTGTCGTATAACTCACAAGCATAATTTTGGCTTGAAAAATAAGACTTGTATTCTATGGGCAATTTGTGCTGATTATTTGACATACCAAAACCACTGAAATCATATTTTTTTACCAATTGCATACAATCCTTAAAAAAAAAAAAAAAAAAAAAAAAAAAAATTTAAAGTTTTAAAGAATGTTTTCTTTCACAATTAGATACAAAAATTATTTTGTACATTTTAACTATGAAAAAGAGGAAAGAAGATAATGCAATTATGAACTATAGTGTAAATGTTAAGAAATAACATTTTTCCAGTGATATGTAATCTTCATATTTGCTAGAGATGAAAATCTAGATCCAGTTAATTATTAACTTGATCTTATGTAAAGTGTTTTTAACTCTTTTTTTTTTCAGGCCTTTTTATTCACTAGCACACGCCAGTGTAAGATACCCATAATAATTTGTCTAATTTTTTTTAATATTAAACTGTAATTCATTGCCCAGAACCATTATGTTTCTTTCTAATCTTTAGTATTCTATCTTTAGAAGACCATTTTTCTCCCCTCAAAGTTTTGTTAATTTTTGTGAGGCAATTTTTATAGAATTGATTGTTATGAAGCATCTAAAGGAAGAAAAAAGGTCCCCAGGTTATATAGCAGCCTATAATCTGCATTCTAAAATTAAAGTTATTTTAGCCTGTAATCTGCAAAAGATTATATTGCATATATATTAAAGGGGGGACTACAAATTTCTAGCTCTTTTGTATGAGTAAATTAAGAAAAAAAAAACCCATTGATTAATTAAAAATGGTTTCTGCAGCTGATCAGCATATGGATAAAATATTTTGTATAACTGACCAGAACATGGACAAAAGATTTTGTATAGTTGATCAAGACATGGACAAAAGATTTTGTATAACTGATCAAGACATGGATAAAAGATTTTGACTGCAGATCAGCACATGTACAAAATTTCTTGTACATCTGATCAGCACTTGTATAAAAAATGCTGTACAACATAATAAAAAGATAGTAAAAATGTTGATAAAAAGTTTTACGAATATATTTTTGCACAGTTCAGTATTTTATCATAATTATTTAAATGCAAATAGATGAATTCAAAAGATCTATTAAGAATAATGAATGTGAAATTAACAATATTTATAATAACAATAACAATATTTATCTGACAATATTTATCTGTTGGATATTAAGATTCATCAAAAGTTATATTTTAATATTATTTTGTAAAGATAAAGTAATTTTAATAACCAAAGTGCTGTAAGCAAAAGTGTTATAATAAAAATTATATGTCTCAATATATTCATTCATAAATTTTTCCTCTCATAGAGTTTCTTTAAAAAAGTAAGAGACTCCTGAGGATAATCAATAAAAATCCTTAATTTTTACTTTATAAAACTTTTAAGAATAGTTAAGAGAGTAAGTTGTCAGTTTGTTGTCATTTATCATATTTACTTTTCGGATTTCGACATAGAATAGTTTGAATTACTTGATTTAATTAAAAAAAATAAAATGTATTGAGATTTCATGAATGATTTTATCCTTTAAGAGTGCTGTATATTTAGTTACTTTATTATTAAATGTGTTTAAATTATTTCATTTATTTTAGGGTATTGATACAGATGAACCAATCTTTCAAATTGGAAATTGTTTTTTAAAGGCGAATATGAAGATACATTAGGAACAGTTGTGTTCTATGAACCAGTAGATACTAAAGATGGTATTTAAACTTTAAAAATTTTTAATAATTTCTTATATGTAATTTATTTTGTGTTGCTGTTTAATAATATATCAAAATAGTAACTCATTTTATTAATTTAGTAAATTTGAAATAATTTTACTATAGTAATCAATTATATTAAGTTATTTTAGATGTATAAAAAATAAATATGTACTTCAGGATGAATATTTTATACAAAAATATTATTGTTCATATTGAAAATGAAAAACACTTCTAGCCATTCAAATTATATTATAATAAAGTCTCTTAAACTGAAATTGAAAGCTGTGCTAATGATTCTTTAAACACCACATATGTATTAAGGGAAAGAGAACAGAAATTTTTAAGAGAAAGAAAAAAAGGAAGGGGGTAACAATAAGTGTCACTAAAAATCAGTTTTGTAGTTTGTGATTACTTTGTTGTTCTTAATTGTTTTATGAGTACAATTACATAAAAAGAATTTTTAGTGAATTTCATAAAACTGACTGATTGACTGATTGTATGTAAGGAAATGCTAGAAAATGTTTCATGATACTATTGGTTTCTGACTAGAAACCTCATTTTATGATCCTGGCTACATTTTGTTGTAAAGATAAATAGAAATAGTTAATATTGAAACATCATGAGAAAATTTATTAGAAAAAGTTCAAAAATCAAATGGAAATAAAAAATAATTCTCACAAAAAAAAAACTTTTTACTTAATATTAAAAACTTTTAATTTTAATTGTAAAAAAAAGAAGCAAAAGAAGATGTGAATTATGTGCCGAGGACAAAAAATAATAAATTTAAATAGATAACCCAATTATAAATATACATATTAAATTTTTTTTTTATGTTTTTTTTAATTAATTTTTAGAAATTTAATGCAGCATAGGTTTTATTTATTTTCAAAATTTAGCATTAATTATTAAAATATATTTTATTATTGTTGACCGCCAACGGCCATACCATGCTGAATATACCGTTTCTCGTTAAATCACCGAAGTCAAGCATCATTGGGCGCGGTCAGTACTTGGGTGGGTGACCACCTGGGAACACCGCGTGCCGTTGGCATTCACAAATTTGGGACCTGCATGGGCGAGTGTCTAGCGCTCTGGCGCTTGGTGCCACAGGTTTCGGGTTCGATTCCCGCCGGTGCCATGGATGTTTGTAGTGGTTCGGAATCCACTTTAAGCCGTAGGTCCCGGTCTCCCATGACTGTAAGAGCGTCACGGAGCCAAAGTCAGACTTCTACCTATGGGTGCTCCATCACAACAGAAGCTGCTTCCTTCCCCTTCAATCATGAGTACGTATGGACTCGTGGGCTTGGCCAGCCAAGTGGGATAAAAAACAACAACAACACTATTGCTGAAGTGGACGGTTAAAATAATTTTTATCAATTGATTATTCTGAATGTTTATTTAAATTTTTTGAAATGATTTGTGATTAAAAATAATTTTTCTTTCTCTCTATTAGCATCTGAAACACCTGAAAATGATTTTGAATATCTGTGTAAAACAGATGTTAAATTAACTATGCGAAGATGCTTTCCTCAAGACAAATCTGTGGTAAAATCATTTATATATTACTAATAGCTTATAATATTGGTTTCTAAAAAAGTAAGTCAAAATTAGAAAAATGTGAATATACAGCCAAAAATAAGTAAATTTTCATAAAAATTAAGTATTGTACATATAAAAAAATGCTACATCAGAATATAATATTCAAATTGATAGAACTGTTTTATTGAAATTGGTAAGGCTCTACTTAATTGAAATCACGGAGAAAAGCAAAGTTTAAAAGCATCAACAGATCTGCAAGTAGAAACTGCATAGTGAAATTTAGAGATAGCCATGTTTTAAAAGAGTGCATAAAATTTTTTTACAATGACAAGCCATTGGACAATTTAAAGTAGATCATTGTCAGTCAGGGCACAATGAATTTAAATTTGCTAGCTTATCAATAATTCAAAATTTGAATGAAGAATCAAAGAAACAGTATACTTTAGCATTAGACTCCTCAGTTCTTTGAACTCTAATTTAAAATTTTTCAGTTAACATCTTATGAAGTTACACCTATCCATAGAAACTGTCTACTATATTTCCAATATTCAGCCAACCAAGATATATAGCTAACTTGAAATGATCCCTTATTGGATTTGTTGTACTTAATAAAATATTGCATATTTTTTAATTTAAGCCTAATTTATGATACTTCCATTTGATATAAACTATAGTTTTTTCCTTAGATTGAAATGCACAATTATATATCTAAAAAAAAAAAAAAAAAAAAAATCTAATTTTAATCTACAAATATCTAAATCTAATTAAAATCTATTGTATATATTCTAAAAAAGATAATTATATTTATAATATTGTTGATAGGTGCAATAGGTATAATACTTCTGTCAATACTTATTATGCAGGCCAATATTTATTTTTCGTAGAATAGCCCATATTCTTGAACCACACAATGACATTCTCATTAAGCTAATATTTTTTTAGTGTTACAAAGTATCAAAAATTAACTGTTTTTTTAAGTTGGGTTCTAATTGGTATTGTCTGATCCATCTAATAATTATTGGTCTGAGCAGAGAACAGCAGTTTCTTTTGTATTGAACTATTTTTTACTCATTTTTAAATTGACCTGTGTGGAAAAGGTCTGAATTCCTTTGAAAATGAAGTAGTTCATTTGATAAAAATATGCCTTATTCAAGATATCAATTTTGGTTTCAGTATAGTGTCTATTATTTTTTTGCAATCAATGCATTCCAGGTACATAAAAGTGACCAAAATCATTATGATGATACATGCCTGCATCATTATGCCAGTTAGGTTTTGTGTTTCAATACAATTGGGATGCCCCACTCATTTGATTTCATATTTCATATAATCACTTCACAAATAGTATATTATAATTAAAATCTAATCTAATAGTTTTCTTTTATCAATCAACATGCTCTTTTGATAATCAAAAATTTATTTCTTGTACTGTTGTAATTTTAAAAATAATTTTTGGCTGGAATTCTGCGTCTTAAACATCTAATAATTTTATCTATTGTTCATGAATACTTAAAACCAATCATCTTGTTTCTGAGGGCCCTGATGAAATTCTTTTTGTTTTGGAGATCCATTATTTTAAAGCCTCTATCAGCAAGTTTAATGTACTTTTTTTCATCCTTTTTCAATTTTTTTTTTGGGGAATTTAATTAATTTATATTGTTAACAGCATTTTCATACTTCCAATTTAATTGCATTCCTTTCTACTTCTGCAATTTAAGCATATGAAATATTAAACGCACATTGTATTTCAATAATTATTCTTTTTTTAGATGTCTAATTTTCTTTTTCTCAGTGTGTTGCTTATTTATATTTTAAATTTAAGTTATTACTGCAAAATATTTATTTAATTTTTTATTGTATACAAAACTGTTTTTTATGTAGAATACAACAATAGGGCGGATTGTGGGTATCAGTGAAATTTTCTGAACTATGTGCCAAATTTCTGATAATGTGTGTAAAACAAATTAAATTCCCCTTTCTTGGCAATATAAAATTTGCCCAAGAGTTTCATTTTGAAGCTTTTATAGCATATTGCCGTTTTACAATTTGATCTAAAATTCATATTAATATTTTCATTTAAAATATGCAGGTGTAAAAAATGACCTGCAAGAAATATTATATGGCCCATTAAATATGTTACATTTTATCACAGCCTGCAATTATTTGGAATAATATGAACACATTTATTTCTTAGATGAAGCTTTGTAGAAAAGACAGATTTTTAATAAGTAACGTATAGTTTTCTAAATGGATAGCATTAAATTTTAGGGAAATTTTGAATACAATAATTGCAACAATTTCAATATGAAATATTATAAGTTACATAATTGTATTTAATTGGTTTCCAATACAAGAACTTTAATAATAGGTTAAGTTTTATAATTCCCATTAATATAATCAATCAACTTTGCATTTGTTTTTTAAATTAAATTAAATGCAACTTATTTCATAGTATACGTATTTCAAATTTTTCTTTGAATTTTTCATTACATTTTCTTTTAAATAATGTATACTTATTTGAATTAAATGAAGTATTTACTTTTTATTTGCTCTAAAGTTAAAAAACAAAATGATTTTAAGATCCACGATTTTGGCCATTAAAATAATTTGATTTTTAAATTGCTTTTTTTTGTTGCAATGTTTTTATTTGTTTACTACAATTATATATTAGATAAAAATAAGTATTATTGTAATTAGAGGGTGACTTTTAATAAACATTATTTTTTTCTTTTAGATCTCCTCAAAATCCACAGAATCGTCAAATTCTTCCCAAGTTCCAGATAAAAAGTATAAGATAAGTACTGGTTTTCGTTCTAAAATCAAGGAAAATAAAACAAAGAAAAGAAATTTTTGGCTGGCAAACTGCAACAAAGAATAAAGCATATAAATTCAAAGAATGCTCAAAGAAATCTTTTTTTAGTAAATTATGCAAAAGGCATAAGTAAAATTAAATGCAAATCAAAAACATCTAAGCAGCCTATTCAGAGTGAATCACCAAAAGAAGAAATTATCCAAATAAATGAAAATGCTATAACATCTCCAGAAATTCTGAATTCTTCAAGTGAAAGTGCAAATTCTTTTGAAAGTAAAAAGAAATATGTGAATCACCAAAAGAAAAAAATACCCAAACAAATGATAATGTTATACCTTCTCAGAAAGTTCAAAGCCAGAAAATTTGAATTCTTCAACAGTAAATACAAATTCTTTTAGAAATAATAATGAAGGCAAAGAATTGAAGAATGATGAAAATAACAAGACTTCTAAGAAAAACAAAAAAGCGTTCTCATGATGATATAGATGTCAATACTGATGCAAATCTACCTAGCAGTAAAAAGATATTGATTATTGGCCACTCAAATGAAAGTTCTATATTAGGTACGAATGAAACATCTATCAATGAGGAAAATCAAGAGAATTTAAAGTTATACATGAAAGATAATGATGTTCAAAATAACTTACAATCATCAGAAATGGAAGAATGTAAAAGTAAAAATTAGTAGAAAATGAAACGTTTTTCATACATGATACGAATGTTGCTGACTTTAAATCTGAAATTCAAGAAAAGAACCTAATTTCAAATAATAGTGATAATCCACTTCCTAATGACATTGAAGTTGATTGTTCTGAAGTTCCGAGTGTATCATGTCCTGATCAAATCAAGAAATCTTCAAGTTTTGGTGTTCCATTCAAGTTAGATAAAGAATCTTCAAATGACATTTTAAGCCATACTGTATTTAGCAAAGAAAATACTTCTCAGCTTCTTAGTATTTGTGAATCATCTGCTGATGAAAATCAACTTTCATCAGTAAAATCTGTTGAGCAAATAGTAGATGATACATCATCATGCCAAGAAAATAAAGAAGAATATCTTAAAGATGAGAAATTAAATATGAAAGATAATAATGCTACAGAAGTAGAAAAACAAACAATTTGTGCGACTAATTTATCATCAAAAGTTGATGTTGCAATGAATTATTCAAGTGGAGTTCATGATTTATCTCTAGATCCTGCATATGAGTCAATAGGAAATAATTCTGACATATTAAATCCAATTCATGCATCTGACATGATGTTATCCCCTGAAGAAGTTGGAATTGCAGTTATAAGAAACAATTCTTATGAAGAAACACAATCTATGAATTCTGAAATAGAAAATAATGATAGGATGAACGAATGCACAAATAAAAAATCGGAAATTAAAAATCATCAATCAATGGAAAATTCATCGCAAGAAGAGAATATTGTAAAAAATGCTATGAAGGAAAAAAAGAAGATCAGATGAAAGTTTCCTATATTGATTCTGGTGAATATTCAAAATCGGAATGCATGACATCAGAAATCAGCCAATCGCAGAAGTCTGTAACTTGCGAGGCTAAATTTCAAGAAGAAAAATCAGAAGTAGCTTTTGAATCTGATAGAAATATTTGCAGCCAATCAACAGATCAAACAATGACTTCAAATGTAGCAAAAGATATGTGTGTGTCTTCTGGAATCATTGATAATACATCTGAACATAATGAGAATGCAATGAAAGAAAAAGAACATTTTCATGCAGATGCTGAATGCTCTCATTGGGAAGAAAATACGGAAATTGTGACTTGTGAAGTAAGCCAGTCAGACAAGCTTGAGAATATTTCAGACTTGCCTGAACATGAAATTCAGTTATTATCTAATGAATGTGATGAATCTAATTTAGAAGAAAATAAAAGCTCTGCCACTGATGGACATAACAATGAAGTTACAAATAGCATTCATAATCCATCAAACAAAATTCCTTTAACTAGTAATACTCAAATCACATGTGAAGTAACTCAATCTTCATATAGTATGAAAAGTGGCAATGGTACTAGTTTGACTGCAGAAAAGATAATTCAAATGAATGTGTTGAAAATCAAACCTCTGAACTTATTGATAAACTAAAAGATGACTGTGTTTCATCTGGGGATATAAGTAACATTTCTGCTCAAGTAGAAACAGAATCAGAAAATACAAATTCGGAAGTAAGTCTATTTTGCAACTCTGAAAATAGGTTATCTGAAGAAATTTGTGTTTCTTCTGATTCAAGAGCCGAACAAAATATAGAAAGAGAAGAAACAGACTTTAAGCACATTTGCGAGGTTAGCCAATCTGTTAAACTGGATACTTCATCAATGTGCAATTTGGAACCTAATACTAATGAGTGTGATGAAACTGAATTAACTTCACATTCAGCAGTATCATTTTCTAACTGTGCTAATAATTTTCCAGAAGAGATTTGTGTATCATCTGATGATATGCCTGCTGAAGTTATGCATTCTGAGGATGAAGAGCTACAGTCTGTTAATAATTTTGCTTGTGAAGTCTCTCAATCTTCAAGATCTATGGAAAGTGTAATTTTCCCGGTTGGACAATCAGGTGATGTGGAAATAGTAAGCTCGAATGAATGTGAAGCATTTACAGTTTGCGCTGAAGATGAGTTGTCTGGTAAACAACACAATGAAAATGAAAAAAATGTATGTGAATCTTCTGATGATATAAATGAAAATTCCACAAATATTCTACAACATGCCATCAATAAATCACAATATGATCTTTGTGATGAAGCTTGTCAATCATCAAAATCTGATGAAAATAATTTGTTGTCTAATGAAGCAATAACTGTACAGAATTCTGATAAATTTGAAATTTCTGTTCGAAAAAATAACAGTGAGGATATCACCATATGTGAGTCATCTGGTGATACCATGGCAATAGAAACAAATGATTTAGAACCAAGTTCTAACCCATGTACTTCATCAGATAAACTCATCATGGAGTCATCTATTGAACCAGTCTGTGTTCTTGATTCTAAGGATTGTGATTCCTTTTCTAATCAAATTTTAAATTTTTCGCAAAGTACAGCTCATAATGAAAGTGGAAATAATCAAATTTCACAATCTGGGAGTTCTATGAATAGTTCTAGTAATATAACATTAGGTGAAACAGAAAATAATCAAATTTCACAGTCAGGTAATGAAGTTTGTCATTCAGTTGATGTATCAATAACTGAAAATCAAATTTCACAATCTGGTAATGTTGCAAGTTGTTCTAACGATATGTCCGTAATTGAAATGTGTTATAATCAAATATCTCAATCAAGCAATTCTGCTGATTGTTCAAATGATGTAGTATTAAATGAAATGGATAATAATCAGATTTCACAATCAGGTGCAACTGCGAATTCTTCGAGCAATATAAGTACAGAAGAAACAGAAAATGATCAAATTTCACAATCAGGCAATACTACAGATTGTTTTAATGACATATCTATAACTCAAACAGAAAATAATCAAATTTCACAATCAGGTAGTACTTCAATCGATGTAATATCAAATGAAATGGAAAATAATCAAATTTCTCAATCGGGAATGGGGCAAGTTGTTCAAGTGAATTGGAAAATAATCAGATAACACAATCAGGTAATGATACTAATCTTTCAAGTGATGTATTAATAACTGAAATAGAAAATAATCAAATTTCACAGTCAGGAAATATTTCAGATCCACATGATACAGAATTAAGTGAATCAGGAAATTATCAAATTTCACAGTCTGGAACCATTACAGATTCTAGCTGTATATTTGTTAATGAGACAGACAATAATCAAATATCCCAGTCAGGTAATGATGGTAGTCCTTCAGGTGGAAATAATCTAATTTCACAATCAGAAAATGATGCTCAAAATAGGGATATAGTATCCTTAGATTATTCTTTTCAAGTAAATGTGTCTTCTTCTAGTGACATTAATAGCTCTAGTTATGTTGATGTTATATATTCTTCATTCCATGAAACAAATTCCATAATTTCTTCCAATTCAGAAGTCTCACCATCGTCTGTTGGTGATCATCCTTATATTTGTGATGGAAGTTCTTTATTTAACAATGATACAGCTACCAATTTTAGAATTCTCACAGAGCAGTCATCAGAAGTTTCAGATGAAATTGAATCTCATCCTATGATTCCCACAGTGCCAGAGGATCTCAGTGCTCAATCATCAGTTCATTTAACTGTCTGTAGTGGTTCAGTTACAATTGTAGAAAATAGAGAAACAGCTTCATCTGCTGAACAAGAAATGTTATCAAGTAGTAGTAATAATGAAGCAGTTGGATCATCATTATTATTAAATAATGATAGAAAAAAGTCTATCTCAAAAATAACTAAAAGTAACTCACTGGATACAGTAGATGAAAGCACTTCCAAAGAAACACCTTGCACATCTCAAAGTTTAAATAGCACTGATGGCAGAAAAAAAGAATCCAGCAAACCAGAATGCTGCAGAGCTAATTCCACAAATATTTCAAACCTGTCAGATTCAAATTTGTTACAGTCTTCCTCATTGCCTTATGCAACTTCTAATTTTGATAATAAAAATCGTTGTATTGCTAGGCCATCATTATTAGAAGTTATGGTATCATCTGCAAGTGATTTTAGAAATTCTTTATTTAGTGATAATAATTTTGGGAAAGAAAGGAGCTATGTTTCATCTGTTTCTGAACCTTCCACAAGTAATGCTGGTAATGAGTTCTCTGAATCATTTGTTGGGGAAACTGATGTATCATCTGAAAACAGAAATAATGAAAATATATCTCAAATTTCACAAAATATATCTATTAAGAATTCTGAACAAATTGATTCAGAATTATCTAAAGATAAGGAAAAGTATGTTGATTCAAATGAGCTTGGTTTCACTCATCATCATGTAAGCCAATCTTCAGATATTATTAACACATATTCATCAGCTGCTTTAGTATCAGATAGTATAAGTCAATCTTCTCAGCAAGATTTTGTACAGTCATCAAGCAGCATATTAAGATCATCTATCTTAATATCAAATGAATCTGTTTCTGTATTCGATCAAGTTAGTTCTGCTGATGAAAACAGCCCTTTTATTAACAAAAATTTAGAAAATTCAGATGTTACTGAATCTTCCAATGCAGAAATTGGTTTGCCATCTTGTAGTGATCTTACATTTTCTTCAGCTTCAAATCAATTAATTGAATCTTCTGATGACCAATTTGCATCCACTGAAGATGAATCTAATTTCAAAACCAGAATTGGAAAACACAGAAAGTGAAGTGTCATCCACACCATCTGAAGTACAACAATCAGGACTAAGGCTGTCATCCTTAGAAGAAAATGAGCATTCAACTATTAAAAGGAGTTTATCAGGACGAAATGAAATTCTTGATGTATCAGAAAATGATGTAATAACTGTTGAAGTTACATCTTTCGATAGTGATTGCGCTCTATATAAATCTATGAATTCTGCGGAGGATGCAAATATGGAAGATTCTAATGAAGCTGAAATTCTTAATCGGAACTCACTATCATCATCTTCAGCAAATCGATCAATATCAGTTGAAGAAATACATGTTCCGGATGTTGAAACATCAGAAATTAAAATTGAATCAAGTGCATCTAGTTCTCCTGTAAATGAACATGAAGTGTTTGACTGTGAAGGGAGCAGTGAAGTTTCAGAATCTTTTATAATAGAACAAAATGACATGTCTCAATCCTCAGATAACAATGTATCTTGCTCTGTTAGTGAATTTCATATAAGCCAAAATAACTTGAACTCATATCCAGTTCAAGAAATTGATTTCACTAACACTTCATGTGAAGCAGAATCTAAATCTTCTAATGATTATATTTCATCCTTTAAAAATGGCGGTGAGAAATTATTTTCATCACACAATTTACAATTGCCAAGTAATAATGAATTAAGCATGGGTGAATATGATGATTCAATTCAATCATCACTTGATGAGACTCATTTATCTATAAATGAACAAATAAAAACCATTTCAACTTCTCCTAATTCATCAAGTAATGTATGCTATGAGGACGATATTCCATCTAATATCAATTCATTTATTACATCTTCATCTCAGTCTCATAGTTCACGATCTTATTGCCATGACATAACATCATTAAGCAAAATTAATTCATATTCCAATGATGTATTTGAAATTGGAGAGTCTAGTGGCATCACAACCCAAAATTCTCCTCAAATAACAAACAGTGAAGTAATCATTGAATCAGTTGATTCTGAATCAAATGATACTTTTCCTGAAAATTCTATTGAAACTGAAAATGTATGCTCTCCTGAGCATCATATGGAATTGTCTGAACAAGAAGTGCCAGTGATAGAAAGTTATGAAAATGCTGATCTTGTAGAATCTTCATGTGACCAGCTTGATGAAAATAACATGAGACGAGATGAAATATAAAGCACAGACACTAAATTCAATTTGTACAGTGAAAATCACCAATGTACAAATCCATCACATAATTTGATATTTTAATCCTTAAGATATATAGTTTTTTTTTTTATGTCAAGTAGAATCTGAATCTTCTAATGATTATATTTCATCCTTTAAAAATGGCAGTGAGAAAATATTTTTAGCACACAATTGCCATGTGTGGATATAGCATGAGTGAATATGATGATTCATTTCATATTACACTACACATTAATGGAAAAACATTATAAATATATCCTGCATTAATATTCAGCTTGAATGTTCTAATATTAAACTAAGTAAATATTTATATTCATTTATAAATTGTATTCATTATTTAAATTCATTATTAATATTCTTGTTAACATTAGTATAGGGAAACTAAATTATAAAACATTTCACTAATGATTTTTCTCTTTATAAATCAATTAAAAAGATAATCAACTGTGTACATATTTGTTTAATCTATGTGGTGTATATAGTTTCATTAAATATTACCTGTAAACATGCCTTTTAATTTAGATTTTTTTTTATATATATATAAATATTTATTGAATGAATACTATTCAAATTCCTTCTGAAATTATATCCTCATATTATTTAACATTGTTTTTGGTCTTCATGTATTAAAAATGCCAGAATCTTACAAAAGCGAGTCTATTTTGTCATTTAATTATAATATTTTAAAAAGGAGTGTTATCCAACAACGTTCTTAAACCAGTGCCATTCCGTGTACTAACACGATGCAACAACCATAAGCATTATGTATGGCTATCGTAATGTATCAGTTCATTTATTAAAAATATTATGGTAAATGTATTTTTTTAAAATTAAAAGGTAAAAAAAAATGCAGCACTCTAAAGTAGCAATAATACCCACATAAAACAAATTATCATATATTTTATTTATAAAGTTTATACATAGTGTCCAATATCATGTCAATATTAAAATGGACATAAGCTCATTTGAGAATGACTTATATGTATAACTAATTTATCAACATAATTAAGTATATATGTTTTGTTTTAACTTTAGGAATTATTTTTTGACATAATTCATAATTTAAATTCTAATTGGTTTTCTAATGAAAGGACTGTATGCAGTATATTATTTGTCTATAAATTATTTCTCAAAAGGTTCATTCATTAATTAAAAATAACCAGAAAATAAAATTTTCTTTCAGAATTGCCTAATGCACAAATAGTTTGTATCAATCAGTATTTCAAACTTTTAGACATATTTCAATACTGTATAGTGGAGCAGCAGCTATATTTTAATGCACTTATATTAATTTTGATATAGCTGGAATTCACTAAATGCTAATATCATTATATATATTTATAAAAATTTGAATAACCCATGTTATTTTTTGCGAGTACAAATTTTTTTAAAATAATTATGTATTGGCATGAAAATATTTTGCAGTTTATTATAATTGTTATGGGATCAATAAAATTTTGAAATAGTGACATTGCAGCATAAGCTTCTCCCGAAAGAAAGACTACTGAATTTGGCGATAAGTAATATTAAAGGTTATAATGAATCAATTTTTTAAGTATGACATCTCTTAAGCTTTAGCTATGCTAAATTTAAGATGGATTTGTAAAGAACAATGAAACAGAGCAAAGAATAAGAAAATCTATCAGTTTTTTTTGTTTCATTTAGTAACATTTATTGTTAATATTGAAGTTATGTTATATTGATGAGGAAGGGGCATTTTTTGTGAAGTCCATCCAACATCATTTGCCTTTTCCTGTTAAGTAGTTGTTGATAGAGCAATATGAAAAAAACTTGTACTTGTGTAGAACAGCATAATGGTTTGACATGTGGTCAAAACTATAAAGAACTTTATGGAGTGCATTTGGATACCATACCTTATCCATCTGCATGTAATTTTCAGCCTCCTCAGCAGCTTTTGTCAGGGCCAATTATGGGTGTTCCTGAAATTTTCAAAACTGCATGGCAAAATTTTTAGATTTAAAGAAAGCATTACATGGTTCACTAAATGTTCTTATGTTTCTTTTTTTACCACTGCTTATAGAATATTCATATGAACTTTTAACATATTTATTCCAGATATGTCCATGAAGAAGTAAACATTTTGGAAACATAATATGCAATTTTGGAATTATCTGTTAGAAATGTAGCACTTCTTACTTCCCATTTTTGGAATTTAGAGTGCTATTGCATTTGGTTTATGCCGAATTAGTTCACAATAAAAATATTATTTGAGCATATTTATTACACAACTCATATTAAGTAAAGCCCAACCATTTTCTGTAGAGTTACCTCAAGTGTTTTTATGCAAGCTTGTAGAAGATTCTCTATAGGAAATTTATTATAGTTTCGCTGGGCTTTATTTAATGTCTCAACAAGAATGTTATTTGAGCATATTTGTTATACAATACAAACAAGGCAGAAATGTTGCCGAGGAGGCTAAAAATGATGTATAGTGTTCGGTGATGCAAATAATATCCTGCTTAAAAATATTTAAGGTTACTTTATGTAAGTTAATGCAGCACATAGTAGTTTTTGCAAACAATATATTGAGAATATCAAAATACTGAAACATATAAAATCTTACATTGTTTTAATGCTAATAAATTTGCAAACAAGATACATGTATAAATAAACTAAAATATTTATACTTTTATGAAATCAACAGTTTTTAATACTATCATTTTTCATTCAAAATCATCTTCATCTAATGAAATTTTGACTGGTAAAGGTGTCTTTCTGGAGCTTCTTGCTGGAGTTTTCCTTGTAACAGGTGTTTTAGATGGTAATGGTGTTCTTATTTTACGAGAATCTGTCATTGATAATGGAGTTTTTGATGCCAGAGAAAGTTTTCCATTTAGAGGAGTCTTTCCTTTGGCTGGAGTTTTTATTGGTAAAGTTTTATCTTCTTTTAAAGAGCTTTCCTGGAGTGAAGTTGAATTATTTTCTGATGGATAATCTGCGAGTGAAGATTCTGTATTCTGTTCTGGAGAAGAACTTTCACTATCTCTTTTTAAAGAATTTTCTTCTTCATATGAATCAGTAAACAATTGTCTTTCAAGAGGAGGAGGATCATCATTAGTCTTTTCTAAAGTTGGCAGAACAGCAACTATATTCATGGTAACTTTAATTTTCTTCAAATATTTTGTAAATTGATTGACAGTTCTTTTTGTATAAGTATTCTTTTGTTGAAATACAGCAGATTGAAGGTTCTAAAATACAAAAATGATGTATGATTTATTAGCATACAATCACAATTTCAATAATTCTTTTACATTAGAACATATTAACACTTATATCTTATGATACTAATAATTTAACTGTATAAACTTTTAATGAGAATATAAAAAAAGTTGTTCTTCGGCAATAGTCATTTTCTATAATTCTTAAGCAACATATGAC
This sequence comes from Caerostris extrusa, assembly GCA_021605095.1. Classification (NCBI taxonomy): domain Eukaryota; kingdom Metazoa; phylum Arthropoda; class Arachnida; order Araneae; family Araneidae; genus Caerostris; species Caerostris extrusa. The sequence continues at coordinate 26,392 of BPLR01017885.1, read as the reverse complement.
TTCAAAAACATCCGAGTCTTTGTACACTTGTAGTTATGTCGGAAGATATATTGGAATAAAAATAACATTATACATGGGGCAGAAGACCAATTTAAAATATTTTTAGAAAATACAGATAAGTTTTTCTTTTTCAATATAAGAAAATTGTTAAAATCTTGATCTTTAGTATATAAATACTCCAAACATGTATTACAATTATTACATAGAAGAAATAATTAAACTTGATAAAAATTTCTAGTCTTTAAACAAATATTCTGTGAAATTCAGAAATTTTTTAGTTAATCAAACATAGAAAATAATGTTTTGTATAATTCATATAAAAATAAAAATATTTTTTGAGTCTAAAAAAAGCATAAATTGAATTTTTAATAATCTTTTATTCAACTGGCAGATTTAAGACAACTCATGAAACCAGTGTTAAAAAAATTTAACTGAAGGATTTTTAATAATATAAGAAATATGAATAAAGACAGAAATTAAAATGTAAGAAAAGATAATGATAAAAATAGTAATGCTTCAGAAAGTTAAAAATGAATCTAATATTATATGTTTTTAATTGCATGTAATACATGAGGTTAAATTAATTGATAGTTTTTTTAATTACATGCCTAATTTTAACAAAACAAAAAAAAGTTTATTTTAAAAGCAGATTATTCAAGAAAATAAAAGCTTACCTCAATGATCAATTTCACACGTTCAAAAAGATTAGTCAGTTTATTAAGATTTCCAGGAATTACATTGCTACAAACGACATAAAGATCTGAAGCTGGCAACCTCCATGGTTTTTTAAGAAATTTTTTTGTAAGTTTCAAAATAAGTAAATCCTTAAAATTGTCCTTAAAAATAATTAATATATTAAAACATATACATAAAAAAATAATTAAAAAAAAAATATATAATTTTTATGATCTTAATTATATTGGTTCCTAAAATTTAAGAAAAATTGTGATTGTGAAATTCCTATTGATGTACATTTAATGAAATTAGGTAAAAATATTAATCACACAGTTTCACCTATTATATATTAAAAAACTTTGAAAATATGTATAATGGAAACATAAAAAATAACAACATAGTAATCTTACATTAAGATTACTATTAATAGCTATATAATAATGAAATAATGATGTTTAATTCAACCAGCAACAAAGCCCAGTACTGTATAAAAGCAATTTGAAAACTTGAAAGATTGCTGCTGGTGGGTTAATGCAGCATTATGTCTCTAGGACATCCCTAAAATGCTCATTTGGGTAGCTCAGATAATTTGTTGATCAATCCATATGCATGATGATCCATATTCTAATGAAAGTAATTTTTTTTTTACCAACTAATTTTTGTATAGTTTAGTAGTATTGTTTTGCAGAAAGAATCACGAATTTTATATCAAGAATATCATCTGTATGTAATTGAATTGGTAATGATGATTGTGGGGACGATACATGTCAGTGCAGTCATCTGAAAAGATACTAGTCCACATACATAAAATAGACTTATGAAATCTGTTACTTCATGGATATAATAGTAAGTTCCCAGATTCTATTAGGCTAATAATCTTGAATCACTTTGCAAACAAATCTGAACTCATCAGTAAAGAGAGATAGACCTTAATTGATTTGCATTATAAATGCTGTGGGCACATGTGATGTGGTATGAAGAGTACACACAATGCTGGATATCTTGTACACAAGCCTCTTTTGTAAAACTTTTGCACACAGTTAATCTGAATATTGGCCTTTTAATGGCTGTTAAAAAAGAAAACCACTATGAGTTGCAATAGAATTTTGTCAGCTGCAAATAGCAGTCATCTATGGCATTTGTAGCTCTAGGCCTTCCTTGCCAATACCTTTCAGAAGCGAGAAGTTTTTGGACTTCACAATCCAAGTATTACAGAATGACATACATTTTTCTACTTTGGATTGACACTGCTCCGTGTCTACTCATTAAATGAGTTCCCATTGTAATTCTTCAGATGACTGACACTAACATTCTAAACATGGCCATTTTGAAATTTCACTATGCAACTTCTACTTGCAGATAATACAGACACTTTTAAAGCCTGTTTTTGGCTATATGTCTAACAATGTCTTAATGTAATGTTTATAATTTGCATATTATAAACTGATACAGGCTTACATTTGAGATATGCAGCATAACTTTAATAAATTTTTCTCAACTTTTGGAAACCAGGACATAAAAAAAAAAAAAGAAGTGATAAGAATTATGAACATTGAAAAATAATTTTATGTCATTCATATTGTACAAATAAAGGAAGATAATAACAGTAAAAATATGAGATTAAATACATCTTTAAAATAATATTTTGATTCAATACAAATTAACATTTTGTCTTTTGAATTCTTATTACTAAGAATTCAGTAACATTAATAACCTCGTTTAATCTTTTATCTATTTTTTAAAATATTACATTCTTAATTACTTACCTCAATGTGAAATTTTTTGAGTTTTCAAATCCATTAGAATATTCCATCAATTTCTGTGCAACGTTTTTAATACTAACTTTATAAAAAAGATCATTTTTATTGGTGTCAAATAATATATTGATGACAGCTAAATATGCTTTACATAGGCATTCAACTCCTACCCTTTAAATTAAGAAAAAAAAAAAAAATATATATATATATATATATATTTTAAAATGTTAAAAAAAAGTAAATGTTATTTGTTGCAATATAAAACAAATAGAAAATTATGAATGTACAGAAACTTTAATGTATTTAATACTGCATAAAATACAGAGAAAAATCTTTATCGATTAAATGGTTAAAATAAATAAAAAACCAGGAAGAATCAATAAGGAATTATAAATAAGTATACAGAAATTTACTTTAATTTAAAATATTAGTTAACACACATGCATACTCAGATTTCTTTATATTGTATTTCAATATGTTACATAGAGAAATATAATATTGTATAAACTATAGTTTTATATTAGTTTGTTTATTTCAGTAAACAAATATTCTAACTATGCATATTTAACAAAACAAATTAGTAAAATTTCAAGGGAAAACAATGAACATGTTAACAGTAACCATACAGATAAAAATTCAGGGTGGTCACACTCCAGACACGGTGAAATTTAGAAAAATTCCAGATTGTTTGCCTAAAACCGGGACACCATATAAGCTATTTTAAAAAACCCTACGAATATGAAAATTATACTACACAGTGATTAATTGCATCTGAGGTATTATGCATGCCAGTGCAGTTCCTTGCCCACTAATGCCCAGAATTTTCATCAATTGAAAATTTGTGGGATGACTTAGGTCAAGAAGTTTGGCAGCATAAGAGTTCTGCCAAACTAGAGACACATCTACAGAATGAAATGTTATAGGATACCAGAATAAACCTATGTCTCAATGCCCAACTTTATTGCATTGTACATTCATGCTAAAAGGTGACCACACATGAGGTATTAGACCTTGTAGTTCTTTATGAGTTTTCTCCTAGTAAATGATCCTTTCATAATGACATATTTATTTTGTGATTACTTACTTATAGCAACATTACAAACATATATTATTTCAATTGTTTTTTGGCTTTTATTTATTAATATTTTTTTTGTACTCTTAATTTTTAAAGGCAGTTTTTACAGTTCAAATAAAAAAATTCTTAAATATTTTACATACTTAGTTTCACCATACAGTTCAAAAAATGTCTCCAGAAGTTTTCTGACAGAAAGATACTCATCAGGATGAAAAAGAAACATTATTAATTTTGACAATATTATTGGTGATACAGTATGATGAGTTAAGAATAATTTCAACATCCCCTGTACTGCAATATTTATTTCATCTTCATCATCCTAAAACGAATAATAAGAGTATGAATCATTAGAGGTTTATAAAATTCAATTCCTTTATTTACAAAATAATATTTTAAAATTGCATAGCTTCTATTAATTTGGGATTAAAAAATTATATAATTTATTCAAGAAAATTTCAAACTGCTAAAAATTAAAATTATTTTATTATACTATCAATTTTCATTTTGTATGGATATTTCCTGTTGCAATTTCTTTATTATGAAAAAGAATTTAAACAAACTTAAGCAACAAAATAAAAATTAAAACATTGATCAAATCTATACTCCCAAAGAAATCGCCAATACTAAAGCCCAACATATTTCATTGATTTCTTTAAGGTTGCAGTGGTTCAATTCGAGGAATTTGGTTTTTCGAAACATTTTTATAATTTACAGAAATAAATGAAACCACAGACTTCAATTATTTGTTAATGATTATTTTATGAAAGATATCATATGCACCTGAATTTGCTCGAAATTTTGTCGGACGTTGATAAAAAATATAAATATTTGTTATGATTGAAATAGAAATAAATTCATTTATATTACTATCTCAGAAAGAGAGTTAAAATAAGTAACATTTTTTAATGAAGAATATTAATATTTTTTTTTTGTTTAGTTAGGTCTATTGGTTCATTTCTGATAATGATGAAAAATTCTGAATTTGCTCGAAAAATAGCTATTTTGTAATTGTCCAATGTCTGATTATGTTTTTGCATCAATTGAGAATTTCTCAAATTATATGCATAGATTTGAAATTTAAATTTGTACCCTTGCCTGCACTTTTTTAATTCATTTGATATGGCCATGCAATGGTGAATGGGATGGTATGCATTATTATCCAATAGATGATGTAATGCCATTTGATTTTTATGAATCGGACAAACTGGATGTGAATGCAGAACTTAAAATACTGTTTCTGATAAGTATAAATGTGACTGTGACATGAAGTTTGTTAATTGTCTTGATGTTTCTGATAGTAAAGTATGGTCATGTAGGAAAAAGGACATGGGAAAAGAAAATTTTACATGGTTGAAGCAATCAAAAAATCGTTTGAGGCAATAAAAAGAGAAAATGAAATATAGCAATTCTCCACTTCCCTTCTTTTAAACAATATTACTCAATAATTTGATTTAGGCATTGTAAGCAACATACAAAGTTTTGCTGCATGATGAATTTTAGCTCAATAGTGATTTAGCATCTAAAATGTAACTATGCCAGCAATCCTTTTTTGTATACTTGGCAATCAATTTGGCACAAGAATCTGGGATTTTAACAAAGTATTGTTATAGTAGTCCAAGAAAATATACCTAAACGAAATGAATTAAAAGTTAAATACTTAAAATTTGATAACATCAATTTGATTTTATACTGAGTCAATATGCATCTTACTATAATCTTATCAGTTTACATTAATATCTTACTATAATCTATAGTATTTAAATTAATAAACTTAAATGAGTTCTAAATATATTTCTTACCTCTATATGCAACAATAAATCATCCAAAACTTTATTGAATTGTTGTTCTCCAGTACTTGTGAGATCAGAAAATATTTCCCATCCATAGTATTTTAAAATATCCAGAGTTCCTTTTAAAATTATTTTTCTCAAACTAGAATCATCAGAATCAACAGCCTGAGAAGAAAATAAAAACTATATATAAGAACACATAAACCAAAAGAGCAAAAATAAGAAAAATTACAAACGTGCAGTCATTTTTACCATACTACGTTATGATTAATACCATCATTAACTACATTTATACATATATATATATTATTGGCCATCTAAAATGCAACACAAAGGACAAGATATATCATGACTGCTGCTCCATGCCATGGTGTTGAAAGAGGTTCGCACATGTTATTGGGGAAAGGCAGCACATGCTACCTCCATACATAGCCACAGTTCATCTGGTGTACACGATGGTGTTGCATGCTGAGTTAGGAATTCTCTAATCACTAAGCAAATATGTTGGATGGAGTACGCCAAAATAACATTTCAATATGGTAGCCCAAGAAAGAGCATTTCTGCAATGTGTGGTCACACATTACCCTATTGAAACAAGACTACAGACAAGCCCGAAGTTAAGAAAGGAGAACAGGTTGCAAAATCTCAGAGATATAGTATTGGCTGCTAAGTGTACCAGTAATATGTACTAAGGGTGGAGGAGCGGTAGAAATCGCTCTTACAGATTCCATATTCACAGTACTGTCATTTGGCTACGCCCAAGATAACGACATTTTAGAAAGATAATCTGCAATCTCTGAATACAATGATTCTGCCTGGATCAAATCCAGAATGATGCTTGAATGAAACTGTTTTTTATGAGGCATACTGAAGCTGCATATACAAAAAATGCATGAGAGAACAATTTATGTTCTTCAAAACAGCAATCTTTCCTCCATTATATGTGAATTATAAAAGAACACTAAAAACGTTCATGAAGTGTGCTGAAATCATAATCATTTGAATATTCAAATGCAGTATACACATGTTGCAAATTTCAGATTGTTTAAATGATTTCTTCATGAATGTTCTATTTTGGATGGCCAGCAGTGTGTGTTTCTGTTCATAGTAAAGTGAAGCAATACTTACTTCTAAAAAATAGGCCAAGATAATTTTGCCTCTTTGAGATCAGTTAAGCAGTATAAAGACAAAGTTTCCAGTGCTTGACTTTTTATTTCTGAATCCTCAGACTCAGATATGGATAAATCTTTAAAATAATAATAAAAAAAGCTAAGTTTAACAGTACAAATTAGACATAAAGTTAAGATTTGATCATTTTTGAAAAAAAAAATAGGCATGTAAAATACAAAAGGTTTCTAAACATAATTTTTTTAGTACAAATAACAGATTTTGAAAATATATAATAAAAATCAATAAAAAAATAATAATTTTGTAATATGGTATAAATCAAGGTTGTTAAACCTTTTAGTTTCCTCGGGCCACATTTTTAAAAGCAAAAATGTCCCAGGCTGCTTAACTGTATAGGATAAAATATTTTAAATATATCAAATTATTTCAATATATTCACAGGTTCTTAACTGAGAATGCATGAGATAGAAGTCAATGAAAATAAATTTTTTTTTTTTTTTTTCTCTTCCTAATTAAAATCTAATATTTATTATATAAATTTATGTAACAAATTAATTTTCTAATTACCAACCAGAAAAACAATTGGTTTTTATTGTATTATACACCCTAGCAAATTAGAAGCATACTGTACTGTACACCATGTGTTAAAAGTATAACACATTTATTTTTAAAAAATTAGATTTAATACAACTAATTTATTTTTATTAATTTTAAAAATTATGAAAAGTGGAAGATGATAATTTATTGAAATAGAAAGAAATTTTTAATTTCTTCTGCTTGTTTACAATGTATAGAAATTCTAGATAATCAGACCTATCAATTGAAATAAGCCTTTTAATAACTGTAAAAAAACCTCTGTAGCTTTTAGTACTGTATGATTCACTATTACAGGAAATAAATTTTAAATTATGATTTGGTTAGATTACCTTTTGACACCAGAGCGATTTAAAAAGAAAATGTTGAGCATAGCAAAAATTAACAAGAAAATTTAAGTCTCCATTCAGAGTTGGAATGTGATAATGAAAAAATGCTGAGGCAACAGTTTGTTCATTAATAGTCGAATTCAGGGAAGATATTAATCATTAAAAGTTCGGCTAGGATCATAATGTGTTGTTGAATTTTGATGTTTGTGGTGAAGTTTTTGTTACTGATAGTGGAAGATTCAGCACCCTAAAGGATTGGTAACAGGGAAAAGGAATTCATGATTGGTAGCTGTTAAACTGCAGGTAAGAATTAATTCTTTTTTGAAAGTGTAATTCACATTGGATGTTGTGCAGAAATATTAGCAAGAGTAAATAGATTTGGCAGTTGTAAGAGTAATTATTTAATATAGCTTTCTTACACAAAAATGTCAGGAAACGCAATCTCAAAAATTGGCTCAGGAGTTAGGAAATAAGATGGCAGAAAGGTAAAAAATAATGAAAGTTTTGTCTAATAAATTCATATGCATTGTTTCATGTACTCTTTTTTTTATTAAATAAAAAAAGAGAATTCTTGATAGTTTTTGTAGTATTATTAGTTAACTTTGTTGTGTCCATTAATTACTGTATTTAATTAGTAGGTAGTTACATTATTGGATCATATTTTTTTTTTATAAGAGCCCTGTCTTGTATTGTTTGTTATCAGGATTTTCAAGTAATTTTCCTCACATTAACAGTGAATCATGAATTTTAAATATTCAGTTAGATAAGCTTTTATCCCAAGGGTGATTCAAATATTAAAAATAGCTAAAATTAACAATGTTTTAGTCTACATTCAGGTTGGAGTGAAAGAGAAGGAAATCCATGTAATTGTAAAGGATTGTTGAGACAGTATCAGTGGTTGAATTCAAGGAAGATATTCATTGTTATGTAGTAATTATAATTCAGGTATTTGATTAAGTTAGTGAAGATAGTAATTAGGATCAATAAATATGTTGTTGAATTTTGGTGTTTGCATTGAAGTTTCCTTACTGTAATGTTTACTCATTATTCTTGCAACCCAATAGTTAGAGAGATATTTATCCAGTCTATCTACCCCTCCCATATTGTCACTGTAATAATATACAACTGCAGGATTTTTTTCTCTATGCACTTCTATCATTGCTGATGCATGAACAGTTGATAATAACATGGCACATTTCCTGTCATAATTTTACAGCCAACACTTTGCCTCATAGGGAAGCAAGTTTCCCTTTTATAACATTTCTTTTCTATTCAGTTTTAGTATCCTATGTATTATTGCATTAACAAATCCTTTAATATTGGAGCTATGTAATAATTATCTATGTGTACATTTATGTTGTAAAGAATATCATTATGTGTCCATTAAAGAAATATTGAAAATAGTTAATTAATTTAAAAATATAACTAATCAAAAATCGACATTTTCATTAAAAATGCAGAAGGCTACTGAATATGGCAAAAGTTTTTTTTTTATAAATATGTTCTTGTTTTCTCTGTAAGTGAATCACATAAATTAATTTACTTACATTTTAAGAGTTATAAAAATTGAAAATATAAAACAATTAGTTTTTGAATCTATGCCATCAAATAAATAAAATTTCAAACAAAGAAAACATACACATGGGTAAGAAATAAAGTAATTGCATAAGGATGCACAAAGAATTAAAATTAAAACTTACAAGAACACTTTTGATGCCTTGGAAACTGTTAGTAATAAAATTTTCTTCAACCAATACTCGAGAAGCCATAGCAAAGCATTTTAGTATAACACTCTTCTTCTAAAAAAGAAGTACAATACTTTCAAATTCAAAAGCACTTGTTTCATAAAGACAGGGGGAAAATTTTTTTTTTTTTTTTTTTTTGTATACATATATAAATAACAGATCAATTTGTACTAGAAATAGTTACATGATTAAAAATGAGAAAATGTGGTATATGGATATTAAATTTAGTACAGAAAACACAACAAATTCTTTATTCAAAATAGTAATAGTATTGCAAATAATATACAGAAAACTAGAAGCAAAAACCCCATTTTGAAAGTTTTCATTAAGAAATGACAGTTAACATTAATGATAATAACATAATATAAATGATAGTTATTAACACATTAACATAACAAAGTGTTAGTTGACATAGCATAACATAGTTAGGTTAGATCACAATAAATAGAAGCTTACAAGCATTTTTTTTTTTTTTAGAATATAAGATTTCATACATTAAAAAGTAAAAAAAAAAAAGTAATATATTAACGATGAATCACAGATCTAAAATATCTTACTTGTTCTTCTGCAGTAAACTGAAGAATTTTTAATAAACCTTCAATGATTTCAAGTATATCACTTTGAATTGCTTCCTTTTCCTTGGGTGCATAATTTATGTATAATGGCACAATGTATAGCATTACTTCATATGAAACAAAAGGATTTTTCATTACATCTAGAAGTACTGGAAAAATCTTTTCACTGGAAAAACAGTACCAATGTATTCATAATAAAAATGGTTCAAAAAGTTTAAAATGCATATGATTTGGCGAAAGTTAAAAAATAAATTTAAAAAAAAATTGTAAGTAGCTTAATAATTAGAATTTAATTTTTATAATTTTAAATAAGAAATAATTTGTTTGCTAATAATAGTCATTGACAGAAAATATTTCTTCTAATTGTTATAAATCAAATGTTAAAGGTAATGTTTATATTAATATCAGTTAAGTAGAATACAAAGGCATAAAAGTAATAAATACATAATTTAAAAAAAAAAAATAGCTTACAAAGCTAGTATAAACAAAAAAAAATAAACTATTTACATTTTTAATAAACATTAAAAGATTATTACAATAACTATACAAAAAATCATTAATATAATGAGAAAACCAAGAGCTTTAAAATTTTAAATAACTTAATCATAACATTCATTGATCTTACCATTTTCAGATCCATTTATGTCAATAATATCCATTAAAAACAAAATTAGTTCATTGAAAATATAAGTTTGGTCATCTTCAATAGAAGAGTTAGAGAAGTACCTGAAATAAAATAAAGCAAAAACTCAGTTACCTAATCTTTTGATAAAAACTTAACCAAAACAAAAATGAATAATTAACCTAATATGGTATATATAAAATTTTGCAACTGTGTTATTGGAAATAAAATAACCAATTTGATAAATTTATACAATGATTTTAATCATAAATTTTGCTTACTTTATAATGAAATCAATAACATCTTCAGATGAAGAGGAAAATTTTGATAGTCTATCAAACTTATGAGATAGATGATAAAAGTGACGCCATAAAAATACTTGTTCTCCTGAAAAGATGGATTTTGGAAGGCAACTGGAAAATAATAAATATGCAAATAAACAGTTAAATAATATATATTGAATACCAGTAATATTTATTTTACCATAAAAAGTTTAACACTGCTTTTACTTTATTATACTTCTTACAAAGTGTTTTTTAACATTAAATTCTATACATAATTTTACATAAATTCTAAGAATAAAATTGTAAAATTTATTTTGAAGAGAGTTTTAAAACAATCAATTTTAATCATAGTAATAAATACAATTTCAAATATTTAATTTTTTTACAAGAAAGAAAAATGTTAGTACAATTTTTAAAAATATTAAACATAAACAAACTTCTTTTAAGCAATGTAGTATGCTATTTAGTTTTTATGCTAACATAGAATGAATTGAAAATAATAAAAGAATTATTAAAAATTGAACTTTTAAACGATCCAGCAAATAAATTTTTTGAAGTTTACATTTTTTAAAAGTCAATTTAAATTACTTCATTAATTATGCACATTATTTTTTAACTTAATAACTATTAAAAGAGTATAAATATTTATAAAAATTCATTACACACAAATTATGATGATCAATATTTTATATAGAGAAAACCTTATTTAGAAGGAATAAAACTTACACATCAATATCTAATCCAATTTCATCCACAATTTGAGCAATTTTAATATACTTGGAAAGTACCTGAAGAAGTTCAGATATAAAAGGAAGATTATCTAAACTTTCATTTCCTTCATGCAAGTCTTTCAAGAATCTACTTAATTTATCTTTGTAAGCACGGAACCACACTGGTATCAATCTTTGTTCAGCATTTTGACGAACAAAAGCTATAAATTTATAATGGAACTCTTAGTTTATCATAAATAATAAATATTTATGAATGAATGAACTTGCAATATAAATCTTACACAGCAAAAGGCAGAAAAATATAACAAATGTGGTTTCAAGAAATAAACATAGTTGTTTAAATACCTAAGAGTAGATTTGTAGAATAAAAATAAAATTTGAAGTCAAAACATATAAATTACTTACGTGAAGGATCACTAAAGCATTGCTTTAGAATAACAATTCGCTGAATTGTAGTAAATGATCGTGGACTTATTCTATTACAAATATGTAAAAGGGCTGCATTCCGGACATTTGCATTCTTGTCATACAAAAATCTGTTAGTGATAGGAATTATGGTTTCTTCACAGGCAGCAACTACGCTAACTGCAAACTGTCGTACACGTGGATTTGGATCATGCTGCATTTGCCAGCAAAGTCCTAAAAACACACACAGGTATAATTAAGCAGGTAACAAATTTTATTAAATAAAACACAATTTTGAAATTTAATAGTTTAAGAGAAAAAAATTTGAGGGACAGTGAAAATATTTACATATATCTTTTTTTTTTTATACCTGCAATGATTGGATCATTCATAGTGCTTGGATCTTGAAAAAACTGAGCAAGCCGTACTGCATGGACTCGAACATTGCTACTGACATCTAATTTTCTTGCTTCCACAATATTAATCATAGCTTCATAGACATTCATGTCTAATTCCCCAACTCCATGATCTTGAATATAAGTAAGAATCGCATACAAAAGTTGACAGGATCGGAAACGAACAGTGCAGCAGGATGCTTGGGACCACTAAAATTATAATACAATTATCTTTTAAGCTTATTGATTACAAAATTTACTATTTATATAACAATATTGTTGATAACAAATGGAATGTTTATTTTTCATATAGATATCTTCGTACTCAAATGTGCTTACAATCATAACTTACTTGCTCTAAATTGGTCAATAGGCTTGCTAACAAGGGATGCATTATATCTTCAACTTCCTCTGACGATTCCTTTCCATAGGCCTCTTTATATTTATTGTCCAAGTTTACAATAAATTCAGAAATGAAGGAAAATATTTTGGTAACATCAGCATTCCTTTTGCTTTCACTCAAAGTTACCTTCAGTAAATGCTCAAAGCTTATTTCAAATCCTTTATCATTAGACTGCAATAAAATAAAAAGTGTTGAAAAATTTCAAATTTCTTTTGGAGAAATTTTTGTATGTGTTATGAATATAATTTGTATATCTTTTATTAAAGGAATATATTAAAATTAAATGCTATTCTAAATTATCAGAGATTTTTAGAGACCTTGTAATCTTAAATTATTTATTTTCTTTTAATAATAAAACTACAACTAATATTAGATTAAATTTTTTTATTGTTAATAATTCGATATTTGAATTTTTCTGCACAATTTTTAATTATATGACAGGAGTGGGCAAAGGTTAGGTCAACCAGAGCCTCATACAAGTTCCATATTTCTTTTGTAGCCATGTCATATTTAATAAAAATTAAATACATTAGACAATATTTATTTTTTATTAAAAATTAAATAGACAACATGAATTTAAAAAAATAAGGGCAAAAATTTTATAAAATAAATACAATTGAAAAATTACAAAAATATATTTGATAATTATTAATTCACTTGAATTTCCTTTGATAATTTTTTTTATAATATATGTAATTTGTCAAAGATGATGATTAATTAACCACAAAGCTACTGTAATAACATTAATACTGTTAATATTTCTAAATGTAACAATAATGATATTTGTACTGAATATGGTTGGCTACTGCTGCAAAGAAAACTCATAATGGTTGTGAATGGTCGTAGGAAAAATTAATGCATTGAAAATTAATGATGTTAAAAATTTAATTTTTCAAGATGTAAACAATAAAAAAAAAATCTTTTAGTATCATTGTCTATCTAAGAAATAAATAGCTTGCTTTAATTTTTTATTTGATATCGGTTCAAATAATTATGCCAGAAGTAATTATTAAGAAATATTTGGTTTCTTATTGGATTTGAGGATAAAATTTAATTTTGAGGGTTCAAATTAAAATGTAAAAACTCCTTACTAAATATAGCAGTAAAATTCATAAACATTAGCATAGTACTTTTGTTAAACTTTTCATTTTTTTAAAGCTATTTATTTGTAGATGAAATGTCATGCTCTCCCTTACAGCCTATCCACAACTGCATAAATTAAAAACCACTGTTTTATGAGATAAAAACTATTTTTTTTCTTAGCCTTCCCAGCAAATTTACTAATTTGAAAGACATTAATAGAAACAAATATTTGCAGTAAATACGTAGTTTTAAAATATTAAATATTTATAATAAGAATTCAATAAACAAACATTTTAAAAATAGATATTTTCATAACAAAAAAGAATAACTAATAAAGGCTTACTGAATCATAGATGTCACTGAGACGTTTAATCAAGCTTGTTAAATCAGCTTCTATGGTACTTGACTCAAATATGTCAACAAGTTGTTCATGAACAGTCAATGGCTCATCTGTGGTTTGGAGTGCCATGCTTTCAATAACTAAGAAAATGATGTTTTTCTTATATATTTAAGTATTAGGACAATACATTAAAAATATATATAAATGTCTCTAATTTGTTTTAATATACATATTTGTCAAAGAAATATTTTGAGATACACACTACAGGAGAAGGAGAAATATGCAACATTTTTAAATACAATATTACTGACATTTCAAACTTCCATACTAATAAAATTATAAAATCAAATTATATTTCCATGGTAATAATTTCTGAATAATCAATGTCTAATTTGTATTATATAATAAGAAAACGACTTTTTATTTTATAAAAAGAAATTATGATAGAAGGGTTGCACTGGAATTATATTTAAAGAATGTTATTTAATATTGAATATAAAAATTAAATTTGTGGATTTATTATAAAAATGTACAACACAAAGTGTGATGAACTTTTAAACACAAAAGAACTTACTATTTAAAAAAATAATCCCTCGTAAGATATATGAAAAATTACTATTACAGATTTGATGTTTATATTTAAGTAAACAAACAGTAGCAATATACAAAACACTGCTTTATTTATAAAAAGAAACCGTTCTATGTTAGTTTATATTTGATATCCCGCGAAATTCGTCATTGCCAAAGCATTTTACTTAAATACTAAACATTTTACTTAGTTTAAAATAATGTCATACTAGAACAATTTCTAATTTGAAAAATATAATTCTTTTAAGAAAACTTTTTTTTTCCTAATGTAGCTGGCAAACACTCTTTTTAATAAAACAAAATATAAAATAAAAACCAAGAGATAATATTTAACAAACGTAAAATCATTACAAGCAAACAAAAACAAATCTATTGCAAAAATATCCCTGAGCTATTGAAATTTCAAATGAATGAGAGTGGCTGGTTTTAAGATGGAACATGCTTTTGTGTACTTTGTTATACATATAATGAAGTGGCCCATATTTTTACAACAAAATGTATTAATTTCTCTGCCGAAACTATCTCCAAATCCATTGTTGAAAAAATTACTAATAAATTTAAATCAGAGCAAATCAACACGGATTTATCCAATTCCATCAATTTAAAATTTATTTCTTTACTAATATACACATCCATGCAATATTAATATTAGAAAATTATCGACATTGTATTGGTATTCAATGAGAAGATACTGAATAATTTTTTTTTCCTAATATTTGATTAGATATCGAAAATATTTTTGGTTTTTTTTAAGGAAATATATAAAAGTGTTTTAATGTATAATGCATGAATTTGTCTTGATTATCTTTCTAAATGATAAAAACGGGTAAAACGGAAAATAATGAAATAGAAAATAACATTCGAGTTAGAAGTCCATATATTTCACGATATTATAAATTCATAATATATATATATATATACAGACAGTACTGAGAAAAATTTTCTTAGTACCAATTGTCCATATATTTACAGTAATTTATGGAAGTGCCCCTAGAAAAGCTTTCAAAACCAACAGTTTAATAAATGCAAGCACTTCTTAGAAACATGAAAAGTACTTGGGAGTGACACTAATCGATCATCATCTAGACATTGAAGATCGTTTGCAATATTTTATAAAAGTTCTCTTGATTTTAAATTCATTCACTATGATTCATTTATAAGATTCATAAAACTGTGGATACTATTCAAGATTTGATTAGTTGATTCTACTTTAACAATTTAACATAATGTGGATTATGCTTGCGGATCAAGTCTTTGTTTGTTAAGTTTTTTCACTTCTCTGAGTGGAGTATCATTTATCTGATATTTAGTATAAATAACATTCAGTAAAGCACAATTAAAAGGAAATCGAAGATGTTATCGAAAAAATGTGAATAAGAAGGAAAGAATCTCATATAAGAAAGAAGAACCACATAGAAGGAAATAAAAGAAGAAACTTCTCCGCCCCCAGTATGTAAAATAAGTATTTTTAAAAAGTATAAATGTCACATTTGAAATTCAAGCAGTATGGATTTTAATTATTTTTTGGTTTACCTAAATTTATTTGTACCGTTTTTGTTCATAGATTATGTGAGTCGATCTCATTTTGAATCTGGTGACCTATAATGCATTTTGAAAGATTAATAGAATCTGTGAAGGCAGGTAGGTGTATATGGGAACAAAATATCAATGGGCTGTAAAATATCAATCCATTCTAAAATTATTATCATAAAAATTAAATAAAAATAATGTAAGAATTTAATAAAACCTGTGATATGCAATGAAAGTAATGTAAATATTTTACATTGTATGAAACAGTGTAATATTTTGATTTAAATAAAAAGTTAAATGGGGTATAGATAAAAACAACGATTGCTAAAAACAATGAAGTTAGCTGCAGATGCTTTATACCTGTATCTATAAATAGTAAAATTAAAGATTTCTAGATATACTTTTATTTAGGCTCATCTATCGGTCCTAAAATATCGTAAGTTAATTGTATTATCTTTATTCAATGTTTTTTTGTAGAAATTGTGACAAAATACTTTCAATAGACTCTGATTGTATGGAGGGAGACCGGTTTTTTTTGCCATATGATATATTTTGAAAGTCTTATCAGAAGATATTTTTTCCCTACCTGTCAGACTAATATCATGATACCATCATAGTTAGTAGAATACGATATCCTAGATAAATAATAGAAGCCTAAATGAGCCAAAGTGATTTAAAGGAAGCTTTTTACCCACTTTTCTTTGATAATGGAATTTCTTGATATTTTCCCTTTTAATATAGAATGTGTTTTTGTTGTATTTCTGCTAAACTATTTAATCCCTCATCAGATTATCCGGTGTATAATCGTATCTCATATTTGCATCTTTTCGAACACCGCAAATTAATTTATGGGAAAATTGATTTTTAATTATGGAATAAAAAGAGTATTTTGGAGTATATTATCTAAAGCAAACACAGGTTAACTTATAATAACATATTTTGACAAGAGCAATTGTTTTACTATCGTTTGACTCAATTTCCTACAGTGTTTAATTACTGCTTATTATCACTAGCCTTTATTTTTTTTTTTTTTTTTTTTTTTTTTTTTTTTGCAAAATTAGTAAAAGAAATTTGTAGTAATTATAGCAGCGATGATGATCTCAAAAGTTTTAGGAAATGAATCAAACAATTATAGTTCTGATTCCAATGTACAATCCGAATAGCTAAATTTATATTTAAAATTTTACAATAAAAAAAATGAAATAGGATAAAAACTTATCGATTATAAATCCAACAATGCGTATTTTTGATTCAGATAAAAAACAAAATATTCTGTAATGAAAGTGAGTTTGGAAAAAAAAATTTTTTTAAGCAGATAACTTTTATTAGAGTTCACTAATAACTATTTGATTATTATTTATTTTTAATATTTCGGATTTATTGACTTTTCTATTGAAAAAATGAAACTAAATTCTAATGTAAACATAATGCAACTTTTCATAAGAATGTATCTTTATTATACAAAATTTTCCTTCTTTTCACATAGAAAAGAAAAATCTGTTCACAGCTGAAAAGTAAACATCACATCTTAGCAATTAAGTTAAATCTTGGTTAATTTTTAATATTAATTCATTATTTTATTTTCATAACAAATTCTGATTTTCGATAATTAACATACATTCCCTGTTATTAAAATATTATACATGCTATTAAAATGTCATCTTTAACCTGTAAGCTACTGAAGAATATTTTGATAGCTAAATAAATGTGATTAATATTTTTAGTAAATAATATTTTGTTTTTAATTTGAAATTTTGGCCGAATATTTTAATAACAAAAACTTTTGTTGACCAACAATCGCCATAAAAAATTAATAAAACGAAGTATTTGTCTTTGTTCACAGATAATTTGAGTAAGGATCCACCATGTCTTCTCAAAACAATATATAGCCAACTGGGAAGAGTTAAAGGTTGATAGATCCTTTTTCAAGGACGGGTTGACCTTTACTTTAGACTTTGGGCTTCGCACGTTTTTTTTTTTTTTTTTTTGCCCGTTAGACTTCGGATTTATTAACCGATAATGGGAGAGGGAGAAAAAAGAAAAAAAGGAATGTGCGGAGTCGAGTGAGGAGTTCCAGGCAGTACGGATGGTACAAGAATCGAGTGGAGAGTTCCATGCAGTACAGAGGGTAAAAGACCCTTAAACAAACTGGCTTTTAAGATGATTTTGTAGATATTTATTATATAAGTTTGTTTTGTGTATTACGTGTTGCAGTTGTGCGTCTTTGAAATTTTAATAAATATAGCAGTTAAACATTGCGCGTATTTATTTTAAGAAATAATTTAATTTCTATCCATGAACAACACTGTATCAAGATCATACGCATATCCGGCTCTAACTTTTACTATTTGAAACCTTTTTAAGCTGTAATATGTTTATTTACACGAGATGAATACCAGGATTCTTTCATTTAACAGACAGTCCAACTTTTGATGTGAGTCGATGCTTTAAAAGCAGTGATTGCAAAGCATATTGCCAGTAACCTCTGCCCTTTTGAAAACTGACCTGCACTCAGTATAATTGCTATCCAAATGAGACAAATTATTTGGATTAAGTCCATAAACTTTTTTTCAGCTGTTACTTCGTTTGAAATCAAATAAAAGTTTATTTTTTATTTTTTAAACTCATGCGCATTACTTTGCGAATTATAAAGATTCAGAGACGATATCTTGTATTTGAAACTTTTGAGCTAACATAATTTTTTTTTTTTCTGGATTTGTAATAAATTCTTAGCGTAACAGCACCAGGTTTACAAACTTTAAGGAAGTAAAAGGTACACCTAGACGATTCGAAATTCCATAGCAATACAGGTTCAGAAGTGCTTTCCTGATGTGGTAGTGTACATGACTGTTTTTTTATGATAGATACTATTAAATAGAGTTAAAAGGAGTTTGATTTATTTTAAGTTTCTTTTTCGTATTTCTGTCTTTTATCATCATGATTGAGAGGACACCACGTAAGTGAATATACTGTTTGTCAGTCAATTTACATCAATAAAAGCCAAGCGGTCAACACTAATAAAAGTGAATTACAGATGAATGTCGTTTTCACACAGACACCTCCAGACATTACTCTGCGACATCCCGACATATTGCACTATTGATCGCGTGTTGGAACTTGGTTTGTTTTGTACCAAGCAACTCTTCTCTATATCCGTAGTCCGTACTGGTTCTTCACAACTCATGACGGCACTCGAAAGATAACCCTTACATCCCTTAGATAATCGTTTCACTGCCATACGCCTAATCAGATTTCGTTGAGCGACGATAGCCATGCGGCTCATTTATTGTTCTCTACAAGTTCGCAAATCAGTTTTTAAACATTTTTTTTTTTTCTAATGCAGCTGGCAAACACTTAGACAGCTTGGTCTTGGATGCCTTAAGGCAAGCTCTGCACAGAGGTTACTCACTTTGCATTACCCAGGGGAGCGTGTAACTTGAAGATAAGCCACGGGCGTGGAGTAACAATGCCCCCGCAATACTCTACGATCATATTAGACCGGGACCTACGGTTTAAAGTGGATTCCGAACCACTACAAACATCCATGGCACCGGCGGGACTCGAACCCGAAACCTGTGGGACCGAGTGCCAGAGCGCTGGCCATTCAGACCCCAGTTTTTAAATATAACAAGTAATATAAAAAAATTTTAAGTCAATTCCTTCTTTTTTTTTCACTCTATTGCAGAAAGTCCTTTATAAATAATTTTTATTCATTTTTTAAGTTTATCTGGCGCCATCTATTGGTAGATATATGCAACTTAAATCGAAAAAAAAAAATGAAATTAATGAATTAAATTTAATTAATGATTTAATATTTGAAAAAGCTGTATTAACATCAAGTGTCATCCACTACAAGTAAAAAAAAAATGTATTTGAACTTGAGTGGATGAATAAAAAGTACTTTATGAAAGATTGAAGATTTGAACAAGATATATATAGGGAGAGTGTGAGCTAATAGAAGGAATTGAAAAATAAACTAGGTATTGACTATTTAATAAATTAAGCATTAGCTACTGGTAATGGTCGCAATATAAAAACACATATACTATCAGTGGACTGTAAAAACACAACTCTTTTATTCGAAAACCAAACACACTCTGCCTGGTTGCATTTCTTTCTCCTTCCCGCCAGGTCCCGCCCATGTTAACGAGGATGTTTCTGTTCCTCTGCCGCCAGCTTACAGTCCGATTTTTTTTTTTTTACAAATTATGCAGGTGGAGGCGACAGTTACAATTTATCGATTGAGCAAAAGTTTAAATTTTATAAAAAGTTTTTAATATACGTGGCAATTATGAAATACCTATTAATTAAAGAGATATCTTTTGTCTTTGTTTATATTTTTAAAATGAATAATGCAAGTATGATGGTTAAAAAAAATCAGTCAAATTTATTTTTCTTTTCAATGCAAAAAAAAAAAAAAAAAAATCTAAATATAAGCCACTTTTGGTTTGCATTCAAAATATTTAAGAAAGAAGAAAATAGTATATTTCATGGTTTATTTATTTGAAAAATTTCAGTCCGAAAACAAAATATCCTAAAAAATATCATAATAACTTTGAGAAAAAGAAAAATATATTATAAATATAATTTTCGAAAATATTATTAACTTAAAAATATATTTTAAACAAAATGAAAATAGAGTTTTCTTTCTAAATGAAATAAAACTTTCATATATTCCTTATTTTTTTTTTTATTTTTAATATTTTGTTTTTTTTGTTTACATTTTAAAAATGGAATGCATTATATCACTCACACACACACTCCCAAAAAAATTACTTAAATTTTTTTTTCTTTGAAACAAAACGCGCATAAAAATCTCATAAATTGGGGAAAAAAAGATTCAAAAGTTTCCTAACAACATCAATCATATTTGTTCTATTCGTATCAAGAGATCATTTTTGGGAATAAGAATTGATGATCATCTAATCACATTTCCAAGAAAATATTGAGTCCCAGTTTCGTTGAAATGGTGGATTTTTATCCTACCATAAAGATAAAAAAAAAACTTTTGAGCAATCAGCGTGTGTGATTTTTAAAGATTCGTTTCAAAAATTTTCTTTGAAAATGAAGATCTTTTGTTTGAAATTTGACGTGAAAATGTATCCGTAACCAAACAAAAGAAAATGATCTTTGAATGCTTAGAGGGGAAAAAAAAAAAAAAGAAAAATGGCTGAGCTGACCGAAAAAAAAAAAGTTAATAGCTGGGAAAAAAAGACTAGAAGAAGACCTACCAGAAAGCGAATGCAAATAGTTAGCGGAAAAGTTTTCCTTTCAATTTTTAAAAAATCATTGGAAGGTTTTAAGAATTTTTCATAAAAATAAAACTAAAGCATTAATCTGTCAATGACAGCTTCCTTCGTGAGTATGAATGTAAAAAAAAAAAAAATGGTTTCAAACTGTCATAATAATATTGATCTTCTTGATTTTTTTATGAAAATTCAAGAAATACATATTAAATAGGTGAATCTGCGGTGGACATCTTGATTTAAATTTGTTTTTTTGAATATAGAATTTTAAAAAATTATTTTACTGCTAAGCCACACTTCTTTTTTTTATACGAAAAAATTCAAATGTTCGAAACAGAACAATTTTATAGCACTTCAGAGTACCAGCTATTGAAAATAATGATGTAAAATCACCAATTAAATTGCTTGCTTTTGTAAGATAATCATAAATAGAATTAAAAGTGGACTGATATATTTAAAAACAGTTTATTTTTATAATTTTTATTAACTTAAGAGACTGCAAGGAATTGTTTACTTTTCTACAAATTGTGTTTTTGCTTTGATTCAATTTAATATGTTCCACTTCGATTTTTAATAAAAGTTTTATTCTTATTTAAAGTCTTTTTAATCAATTTTAAGTAAATGAATAAACATTTTTTTGAATTTATAAACAAATACAAAATAAAATTTTTCACGCCATAGTAATTCTTCCTTAAATGCAATTGCACGAACATTAGCAAGAGCTTAATATAGCTGGTAATAAAAAATTAAATTTTATAACAATTATGAGGATTGATTGAAATATATCTAAATATTATTACACATAAATTTCCCATCTATAGTAAAAGTACTTATTGTTATTAATTTAGAAAATAAAATGTTTTCTGATTATAAAAATAATAATCCATTAAGAATTTAATACTAACTTAATAAATTCTATAATATACTACTAACAGACCATTTATTCGAGATTCTTGATTTACCTCTGCTCTAAGTGAATCTTTTATGAATCTTTTGTCTTTTGAAATGTTTACAAATATTGTTCTTTATAAAATGTTATATCTAAGTATTGCCACTTATGTTAGTCGCAAATCTACATTAAGAAAATAAATACATGTGGTTTTTAGTATGCATCTAATAAGAACATGATGTTCTTATTATTAGATGCATACGTGTTCTTAAACGATAAAGAACATCTCGTTTAGATCTAATAAGAACATTATCTAATTAAACAAATTGTAATCAATATTGACCTATTAATGCACCATTTACCCATTATATCTCCAATTTTTAAATGCATTTTTAGTTCTGCTTTCTTTTAAAACGCGTAAAGAGGATATTAATGCACTGTGCTCAAATCTTCTCAATGGATCCTTTCGGCAAGATATTTCAATTTATGATCCATCCTTTTCCATGAAAAGAGAGAAAATATTCACAAAATTCAGTTTCGACAGGAGGCAGGCATTAATTTTACTTTTTGACCATTTTTCCGAACAGTCCCTTTTATGATCGACTGGAAACAAGAGCTGTCAAAACAGATTTATTCTTCCCGCACCAACTAATGGAGGACTGCTTCGTGATTTATGACTCGAAGACATTAAACTATCATCACGCTAGCCATGCCAGTAGATAACGACTATGAAACCAAGTTCGATACTTCGAACTAAAACTTCGTGCCCTCCTCCAGCACCGTCTTTTAGATGGTGCGGTGTTTTATCTTTTAATGAAGTTTCATAATTAGTTTTGTTTCCCATGTATTGATTCCCAAAACTGTAAAACTAGTTAAGAGTTTTCTATTGCAGAATCATTAAAATCTTCAGTAAAAGTAATAAATCAAAACACGATAGCAAACATTTCACGTCTCTATTTTTGGAATAATGAATTAGTATCGATATTTTATAAGCAGGAGTCCAAAGGAGTATTAGAGGGAGTTCATTTTAACCGTCTTGTTGAAATCTTAATAATTCCATGATTGTAAAAATATTTTTACTGTAGAATAGGCAGTATGACCTATGAAAAACTTGATACTTTTTTTTTGTTAAAATTAGTATTTCATTTTGTCAGACGGACAGAAAATTAAATATATTTTATTAAATATGAAATTATTTAATTTTTTCATCAAAAATTGCATCTAAAAGTTGGCAGTTCGAAATCATCTTTTGGTAATATAAA
The DNA here is from genome assembly GCA_021605095.1 of Caerostris extrusa. Classification (NCBI taxonomy): domain Eukaryota; kingdom Metazoa; phylum Arthropoda; class Arachnida; order Araneae; family Araneidae; genus Caerostris; species Caerostris extrusa. Next base: position 2,946 of record BPLR01017885.1, on the reverse strand, counting down.
GAAGGAAAATAATTATCTATAGAACTGTGAAAGCAGTTTATTATTGAATGCTAAGTCCTTTCTTTAGTGTCTTTCTGACAAACAAGTAATATAAATTTTTTTTTTTTAAAGTCAGTTCCTAGTCTTTTTTCACTATATTGCAGAAAGCCTTTTATAAATAAAGTTGAAATTTTCCTCTTACATCTGGCGCCATCTATTGGTAGATACATGCAACTTAAATCTAAAAAAAGCTAAAATTAATTAAATTAATTTAATTACTGAATTAATATTTGAAAAAACTGTATTAACATCAAGTGCCATCCACTGCAAGTTCAAAAAAATGTATTTGAACTTGAGTGGATAAATAAAAGTATTTTATTAGCGATTAAAAATTTGAACAAGATATATATATATATAGGGAGAGTGGGAACTATTAGTAAAGATTGAAAAAGAATACAATTGTTAAATAAATGCGTAAATTATAAAAAAGAATGAATAATAAGGTGAACCAAAAAGTAAGATGCACAGAAAATTAAAAATATATATATAAATAAAAAATTTAAAATCTATTTTTCATAAAACACTGATGAAAACATATTTTCAACAAAATATGGTTTCTATGCAAGATATTTACATAAAAAGTTGTAGAATATGATAATATATTATGCAAAGAAGTATGGATATGATTATTATTTATTTTTACAATTAAGGTAAAACTTATTAATTCACAAATGAGAGAAAAAAAATTATGAAATTTGTTAAGGAAACCATGATTTAGTGTAGCATGTAAACTTTAAAGTAAATTTTTTTAAAATTATAATTTTAAATTGAGTAAAAAATGCAATTTTAATATTTTTGCACATTTTTCTAAATTTGCAATCTGAATTATTTTAAAATTTCTGAAAGTTAACATAGTAATTTATAACATGTATTTTCAGGACATGCACATATGCTCTTAAAAAAAAAGTATTAGGACATTATTTTTTGCAATTAGGTAAAATAACAATACACAAATGAGAGAAAAAAATTATAAAATTTGTTAAGGAAACCATGACATAGTATAACGTGTAAACTTTAAAATTAATTTTTTAAAATTATAATTTTAATTTGGTAATAAATGTAGCTTTAATATTTTCTTATATTTGCACATTTTTTCCTTAATTGCAGTCTGAATTATTTTAAAATTTCGAAGAAATTAACGTAATAATTTATAACATGCATTTTCCAGGACATGTACATACGCTCGTAAAAGTAAAGAATACTTTTCCATTATACATTCGTTTTGACGTTTACTCCTTTTTTGCGAGAGGATGAAAGAAAAGAGTGATGGGGAGGATGGGGAGAGGTGCAGATCTTTACTTTCCATTTACGTCCTCGATTATTTCATTTTTGTGTATGTCTTTTGATGGGACCAGCATCTGTTGACGTTTGTTTTCGGCATCATTTCAAGTATCATCAGTATCTGCTTTGCATTCTGATTTCCAAAACAAAAAAAGAAAAAAGAGTTTTTAAGGGATCAGTATAGAAAACATTCGGTTTTTCTTTTTGTGGCACATACCCTGCATAGTTTCCGAATGAAGTATACTGGACATAAATATTTTAAAAGGCCTTTACTTTGTGATGCAAATTTAAGAGTGAATTTCAGTTTGTAAAGATAAAGTCATTTATCATGTTTATTGAATTATAAAAAGTTATTCTTTTTTTTTTTTTTAAACTCAACCTGCAGTATTTCTGGTTTTTCTATTTATATTCTATTTCATTTAAAACAAAACTTACAATTATTAAACACTTTCATTTATAATATTAATTAAAACATCAAAAATTACAATTTGTTTATTTATTTATTTTTTTATCGAAAATTGAATATTTTAGTTATTAATTTTTGCTGATAAACACATAATGTGCATTTTCTTTCTTTTTTCAATTCCTACTTTTAGTTCACATTCTCCCTATACTTATATCTTGTTCAAATTTTCAATCGTTAATAAAATATTTTTATTCATCCACTCGAGTTCAAATACATTTTTTTGAACTTGTAGCGGATGGCACATGGATGTTAATACAGTTTTTTCAAATATTAATTCATTAATTAAATTTAATTAATTAATTTTAGTTTTTTTAGATTTAAGAAGTTGCATGTATCTACTAATAGATGGCGCCAGATAAACTTAAAGAAAATGAATGAAAATTATTTGTAAAAGACTTTTCTGCAATAGAGTGAAAAAAAAAGTAGGAATTGACTTAAAATGTTTTATATTACTTGTTTACGTTATGGATATAGAACGTTTCAAAGGTTTTTACAAGAGTAAAAATACAGGAATTTTTAATAATTTCAAATGCAGGAAATTTTTAATATATACCATATAATAAGTACATATAAATACCAAGTTTATGGCTCAATTTATTCTGTATATTTTCTATTGCTAATGATGATAATAAATGGTATATCATAGGTTGCCATTGCAATTTTTCAATTTGCAAGGTTGCATTGCAATGGCAATTTTAAAATCTAGTGAAGTGATTCTCAGATCATGGACTACTTTTCATAATATGTGTCCTTATTTAGAATTACATCTGGTAATTTTGAGAGATTTTTAAATTCTAATGAAAAGTTAAAATAGGAAGCGATGAGACAGTTTTTAATAAATAAGATAAATATTTAAAAATTACAAATTTTATTTTTTATTTTCAATGTTTTCTATTTCGTGCAGAACTAGAAAATAAAAGTGTTTGCCACAAATGTGCAAATATGCAAATATCAATATATTTCTTTCATTTCAACGATATTTATTACTGCAGAAACATATGTTATTTCTTAACCCACTTGGTCGACAGCAACATGAACCAAACGAAGAACAGGAACTAACGCACATCGACAACAAAGTCCATGAACCCATGCCAAAAAGCATATACAATTTTTAAAATAACATTATACAAACAGATGCAGTCGTTACAGCAATACGTAAC
>BPLR01017884.1:0-175795 GCA_021605095.1 Caerostris extrusa | reverse complement strand
CTAAAGTCAACATTAGATTTCACAAACTAACTTAACTGACACCGGCACTAAGTCCATGTTGGACCATGGCCGTCCTGCCTGCTGACAGATTCTAAAAACTGGTTTTAGTTTGTCGCTCTACAGTCATTTTTGTGCACACTTTGGGCTAATTAGGCCGGGACCTACTGTTTAAAAGTTGAATTTTGAACCACTCACAAACATCCATGCCTTCTCCCAGGACTCGAACACGAGCGCCAGTCACTCGGTCATCAGGCCCCACTTCTTATATATGCATAATTCAAAATATAAATATCTTAAAATAAGCAAACACATTTTTTGTCTAATCTTACGACGTCTATCTGGTAACCTAACATGCTACCACTACAACTACATCACCACACCACATCACTGTGCTTAAACTCAGGTGCCTTTACTGTTTGGGAATGATGCGGGTGAGAAGAAGTCTGATTGGGCTCTGCGTAATCTACGGTGAGAGGAGACCGGGACCTACAGCAAGTGAATTTACGAACCACTACAAACATCCATAGCAAATCATTATTCGAACGATATCTGGTTCCGAGGCGACAGGGAAACTACAGCTACTCGGCCATCAAGCTAGCATGCAAGGTTCGATTCCAGCTGATAACATTATAAAATCACTTTTAAAAATGAGAATCTTTGGTAGCGAATGTGACGGCTTATCTATTATTAGTAATAAGACTTTCGCAGGGAGGGGGGTCCTAGTTTTTCCACTATGATACACAAATAAGGGTACCATAAAAAAAACCGAACCACTATTAACATCCATGCCACCTCCGGGGTTCAAGCCCGAAAATCTGTGGCACCGCGGACCAGAGCGCTAGTCACTCGGCCATCAAGCCACACTAAATGATGACACAAGATGATCCAAAAATCTCTTGTTAATCCAAGGAAGATGAGGACATCTATTTCAGAAATTTTATCATTGTCTTTGGGATGCAAAAAAAAAGTACTCTTTTAAAATGTCACTAACTAGAACTTAAAAATGGAGATTTAGGTATGTTTATGAAGTTTAATTACAATTATTTAACACCCCAGGAGCAAAACAAGTATTTAAAAAATTAACTCTGCAAGTGAATTAAATACCACGCTCATGTTTGAATGAAAATTATTGAATTAATATGCTGTTTGTTTTTAAAAAGCCCTCGTTCTTTTTGTTGTTGTTGTTGTTGTTGTTGTTCAGGAATTCTTCCTGTTTCTGGTATAGATTGATGTGCTCTAGAATAATTCCAATACTTGGACTACGTTAGCAAAATCATATTGTAGGGGATATTCTTGAATCTTATTAGAGTAAGAATTAGTGTAAACTGCCAAATGTTTTCACGCATTGCGTTTTCCATCCAAATTGAACTACCGTTTTAGAGAGCTTTCGTGAACGACGCTTACAGCCCATGCATTCAAATGTAGACGTGCTTTTATGATGCTTTCAATAAATAAATAACCTAATTTGTGATCCAGTGGCAATGTGTGCAGATTCCATGCAAAGTTAGCAGGGTACGTCATAGCTACTGTTTTCAGAAACGAGGTGAATGGATGGCGAATAACAGCTTTGTCTCGTATTGAAAGTCAGGCTAACTGATGAGTGTCTTCAGTTTTCTTTAAATGTGCGATTGTAACCTTGAAAGTCAAACAGGAAGATATCAATATACTGTTTGCACAATACAGTAAACATGAAGTTTTAATGAAAAATAATAATAATAAATTAATAATGATGTCAATAAATTAGTATAATACATTAAAAAATTTCCACGCACTGCCTTTAGAAAAAGGAACAACTGGCACTGTCATTGGAGAAATGGCGTGCTTTGAGACTTCCACTATTTGGTGTAACGGAACGAAGTGCATACAAACAGCACGTGTTCGCGCGCTGTTTATTCAGATGTCACGATTTATGTTCATAAAGTCACATGCAACAATTCCTTTTTTTAAATCTGTCAAAACTGATAGTAGAAAACACATGCCGATTTAGGACAACTGTCTGAATAATATTTGTTGACTGAAATTAGTCGGAATCGTTGAAAGGCATTCAATAATCGGCATAAATGAAATCGACAACGAATGGCAACGCATGTGTCTATTTATAAACAAACATTTATGTCAGTCAGCGATTTAAAAAAATTTTGAATTTTGAATCCAACAATATATACAAATAGGGCCTGAATGGCCAAGAGGCTAGCACTCTGCTGCTCGGTACCACAGATTTCGGGTTTGAGTCCCGGCGGTGCCAGGATGTTTGTTGTGGTTCGGAATCCACTTTAAACCATAGGCCCCAGTCTAACAAGATCGTAGAGCGTTGCAGGAGTATTGTTACTCCGCTTCCGTGGCTTATCTTCAAGCTACACGCACCTCCTGGCTAGTGCTACGTGAGTAACGTCGATGCAGCGCTTGCCTTAAGGCATCTAAGACAACTGTCTAAGTGTTGTGTTTGCCAGCTGCATTAGAACAAATATATATATATTATGCAACTTTCTAGTAAATAAGCATCCGTTACTAACACCTCACAGTTTAATATCCAGATGGCCAATCCCACAGACTATCCTCTTCTCTGCCTACTATGACTTCTACCCAGAACCCTCTTCTCTTCTTCGAAACTACCAAAAGGAATGTTCAAACAACGGATTTATCGTGTCCATACCCGACAAAAACCCAGTCTTTTTCTATTCGATCAGGTTCTTTTCGGGATTCAGACTAATTTGGAAGCCCAAAGCACTAGCCCACTAACGATCATCGAACCAAATGTTTAACAGTGGAAATTAGAATCAAAAATTGGATTTGAAAATAAGATTCGTAATTCGTGTATGTTTTTTTCTTCAAAAGAGGAATTTATTTCATTAAAAAATAAATTTATCTATAAATCAAATAATTTTCAATTTATAGGCACTACTTTCCTCCATCTCTGTAGTGTGGTTGTTTATTATCCCACTGGGTCGACAGCAACATCTAGACTTAGTCCATGAACCCGTGTTTTTTCATTGAAGAAGGGAAGGGAGCAGCTTCTGTTGTGATGGAGCGCCCGTAGGTAGAAGTTTGACTAGGCACCGAGTCGCCGAAGAAGGACTGCAGTGCCTTCCAGCAGGATTTTAACTACCCCGCCTTTGCGTATCGTATAGGAAAAACAGAGAAAACTCCCACCACGTGGTCCGACTCACAAGGCAAGATGCTGAACATAACAAACGCCATCGAGTTTCCTCGACTTTTGAAATAGTATCTACAACAAAAAGCAGCCAGCTGATGGAACCTCAGCCCTAATCACCAGCTGCTCGAGTTGCCACTGAACCTCGAGTGGGGGTTATGAACTAGTTGTCAGTACGATTCTTCTATGATAATATATCACGTCATCTGTTGGAAATGAAACGGACTAAGTTTAAAACTGCACGAATTAAAGTTCTAATTAATAAAATTTTAAATCAAAAATTATTTTTATTTTATTTTCTACTTAAGTCAACGTTAAAACCAAACTTATCGCAAAAAAAAGGAGCACGAAATATCTAGATACGCAATATACAACGAGGCGTGGCTATGGCTACACTATTATGTGAAAAACAAAACTTTTTCTTTTTAGTCACATAATTTAAGGCCAAGGTAGGATCGCAACTCAGAAACAGTTCGTTTCAGTAATATATGTAGATCCGTTAATAACATATAATGGAAAAGGTGTGATCCTTATTTATATTTAACGGATGGGTGTCATGGTGATAGTGTAGGAAGGATTCTCACTGTCATTTTTTTTTTTTTTTCTTCTTTTGTTTCTACCAGAATGAGGTCAGTTCTTAAGGTTCGTTCAATTTCATTATTGATCAAGTTCTGTAATAGTTGCTGGAAATAGCGGTCAAATAATGAATAATCACAGGGAAGTATGAAATGCAAATGGAGAACAGGGTCTTATATATTCTGGAATATTACTGAGTTCTGATTGCATGGGAAAATTGAATTGTCGAGCCCGTGTATTTTATAATATTGCAGATTGGTTAGAAAAGAGGTTAAAGACATTAAAAAATAAAGGATGAATAAAGTTTTCTACCATCGTTTGTGGTTTTTTATTATATTTCTATACAGATGAGCATAGTAATGTGATACTACTGTAATAATACTGGCATATTAATTGTTAATCGAATTGTGATTAATTTATTATTTTAACTACACAGCGGTCTGATAGCCAATTGACTAACGCTCTGGCCTTTGGTACCGAATGCTTCAGGTTCGAATCTTAGCAGTGGCATGGATATTCGTTTAGCATCTTACCTTGTGAGTCGGACTACCTGATGGGAGTTTTCCGGTTTTCTCCCATAAGATACTCAAATGCGGAGTAATTTACCCTAAAAGTTCCCCACTCCTAAGGTTTAAAATGGATTCCAAACTCCTACAAACATCCATGGCATTGCTGTGGACTCGATTCCGAAGCCTGTGGAACCGAGCGTCAGTTAGTCGGCCATCAGGCGACCCAACATTATTATCTACATGTTTTAACATAAAAAGTACAGCCTAACGATCATTGTGTAAAAAGAAGTTTTTTGCGTTTTGAGGAATTAAAAGATATCAGCTCACATATACTACTTTTTACAAGTTTATTACGTTTTACTAATATTTAGGGAATAGCATTTAAATGCGCTATTTAAGTATATAACAGTGATGCTGTTGTTCATTCGTGTACAATAAAATAAAATATCTTATCGTAAACTCTAAAATTATATTAGATCGGTACCTACGGTCTAAAGTGGATTCAACCACTACAAACATCCATGGCAACAACCACAAACATCCACGGCATCACCGGGACTCCAAGAGTTTTCCACCCCATTCGATACCTTCCCAGACATCTTTAGCGACTCGGAAGAATGTTTAGTAAAAAATGTCCGTTTACAAATATGGGTACGGGGTTTAATTCATTGCTGGTTACAATTAAACTGCAAGCAAATATTAAATAAGAACTGGAAAGTAATAGGGGTTGTCAATAAGGCAATATAAAGTAAGTATAAAGGAATGTAAAACATTACTAAAACTGCACTTTCCTTTTAATATACATATGTTTGCAATGAAAAAAATGCAAATTTAAAAAATACGTAAATGTAAATAATAAAAAACATCCAAATATTCATTCTCATAATATAAAACTGGTAAATATGCCTTAACTCTAAACTTAACTTTCTAATAAACAATTCCTGTTCTCTTTCTAAAACGTGTATTTTCTTTTTTTTTTTTGTAATTAAAAAATTTTAAAAAATGCGCAAATATAAACAATAAAAAACATCCACATGTCTTTTTCATAATATGCAACTGGCAAATACTTAGACAGTGATCTTTTTTATTCCACAAGGGCTGCACCGGCGTTACCCATTTCAATTAGCACTATCATGTAACTTGAAGATAAGCCACGGATGCGGAGTAACAATTTCCCCGCAGCGCTCTACGATTCTATTAGACCAGGACCTACGTTTTAAAGTGGATTCCGAACCACTACAAAACATCCATGGCACTGCCGAGACTCGAACCCGAAAATTCTTTTACCAAGCGCCAGAAGCTGTATGTATTTTCTAAGCACCACTTTCTCTGAATCACTGTGATAATTCATAAAAGGAGGAGAAAAATTGTTTTAGTTTTGATAAATATTAAATATAACACTGAGTGAGTCTTAAACATTAATGGTAAATGCAACATTGAGTGAGTTTATTCTCCTGGCAACAGGAAATACACAACACAAAAGAAACAAAGCACGAAAAATTATTTTTGTTAAAAAAAATTCGTTGATGCACGCAAACTTTACATGTTTCTTCTTTTCCAACTCTGATTTGTGTATGTTTGGCGACTGAGTTATCGAACTGCTGGTATGTATCAACAAAAACAGAATACTATTTGTTTTGATAGTTGTAGGCAAGTGAACGATATGCGTATAGTAGGAAATATTTTGTTTTAGTATTATTTGTTATTTATTTCTAAATAGTGACGGTTCTCAAACTCTGAACTTTATATAGTTTAAAAACATGTATATAAATTTACTCGAATAAAAGATATTACATGTCGAATATCTAATAAAATATATTACACATAAAATATAAGATAGTTTTAAAATTACTCTATTCATGACATTACATATCATCTTTTTTTTATATATAACGTGTATTTATTTCATAATGCAATTTTGTGTCAAATTTCAGTAAAGCGTTTCGGTTTAATACATTCAATGTCCTTATTTTTTTTATTGTTTCGCATCCTACTTAGTAGACAGCAACATCTAGACCGAGTGCAAGAACCCATGTGGTCTCATGGAAGGAGGGAAAGGGGGGCAGCTTCTGTTGTGATGGAGCACCAGCAGGTAGAATAGGTGACTAGGCTCCGAGTCGCTGAAAAAGGGTGATCAGTGTTTTCCGGGAGGATTTTTAGGGGTGAACTATCGCGCATTTGCGTATCGTAAGGGAGAAAACCCGAAACCACAGGTAGTCCGACTCACGAAGCAAGAGGCTGAACATCACCAACGCCATGCAACCTCCTCGTTTTTTGAAGCAGTGTCAACAACAAAGCAGCCAGTGGATGGAACCTCTGTCCTAATGCTCACCAGCGGCGCACATTACCTCTGAGCCACAACTCGGGTCCTATTCATGATAAATACAACAAACTCGTATAATGTGATTCAAATCATGAGATATTAAAATGTATTATGATTTTTCTCACGAAATATAATCCTATTTATCATATGATTCCTCAGTGTCCTGCAGTGCTAGACTGACATCCCATGAGTAGTCAACTCAGAGATTGAGAGGAAAGGAGGGCAGCTTTTGTTGTGATGGAGCAAACGTAGGTAGAAGTCTGGCTTGACTCCGTGTCGATGAATAAAGATAGTAGTGCCTTCCGGCATGACAATTCCGCATTTGCGTATCGTATGAGAAAACCCAGAAAATTCCCACCAGGTAGATTAACGAGGCAAGAGGCTGAACATCAACAAATACCATTGATACTCCTCTTTTTTTTTTTGAAACAACGTCTACAACAAAGCTGCCAGCTGATGGAACCTCAGTCCTAATGCTTACCAGCAGCGCGCATCGCCACTGAGCCACGAGTAGGGCGAATATATCTTTTTAAAAATATTTAAAGGAAAAAAAAAATTCTTTTAAACAATTTTTAATCAGAAAATATATTAAATTTCCTTTTAAGTATACTTAAGAAATATTATGATACGTACATTCTTATGAGATCACGCATATGGATTTAACGTTAATGTTTTTGCTGGGAACTAGTTTCTTCAAAAGAAAAATAATCCAATTAAAGAAGAAAGTAACCATTCAAAATCGACCTAAATAGCTTGATTTCTTTTTCCAATTGTGTAACAAATAAGTGGGCGAACCTTCAGAAAAAACGGTGATATCAAAACAATCTGACAGGACCGGATGGCGCAGTAGTACCAAAAACGGTGACGTAGTATTTAAAATGACTAATGAATGAAAGGGATATTCTATGACATTACGTCATACGTATTGTGTTGAATAGCTCATTTCCCTAAACGGACTACTCGAAACAAAAAGCTTAAATGTAACAAACAAGTTTATTTTTTTTTTACTACTGGGGAATTCCAGTCATTTGCAAATCTTGTTTCTTGTCCTGAGTTTCCTTGTATTTTTTTTTTTTAACTCCTTGGCCAGTTCCTCAGTGGCATGTCAGTTTTATATACATTTACACTATATTCCCCAATTGTTATGTTTTCGTCAAATGCTATTTCTATTTCCTGTCATTTGTTAGATAAAAATAAAATTTTACAAAGCCTAGTATTATTTTAATTTTAATTATTATTAGCCAAGTAAAATTTTACACCAAGTGTTGATGGATTTCTTTAACAATTTAAAAGTATGTAATTGTATCTTCAATATGTACTTCTATTTTCATTGTTTATTTTGAAGCACCAATTCTTAATTTTACCGTTTAAATTTGTTTTTAAAAGACAAAATTACGTGCTGTCTATTTTGTAGATACTTCAGATTCTATAATAACTAACTCCCTGGCACTGCAGTCCGTGGTGGCCAAAGCCGTCTGCCTACTGCCAGATTCCGAAACAGGGGACGTTTCATTTTACTAGACAGGGTTGCTAGCCCAACGCCCTACAGTCATATTAGACCGGGACGTACGGTTTAAAGTTGACTCCGAACCACTACAATCATTCATGGGACCATCGGGACTCGAACCCAAAACCCGTGGTAGAGAACCAGAGCAATAGTCTCTCGGCCACCACTGTAATAACCCTTTAAAATTTTATTAAACGTCAACAAAACTAAAAAATATATTCTTCATTAACTAATATTGTAACCGAGCCCCTCTGCAACGTTGAGTAGAAATAATTAGTAGGCCTCGAGACCCAAAAGGAAGTACTGCGCAACCATTCGTTTCTGGTGAGAAACGTTTAATTTAAGTCTCTCTTCCCGAAAGGAAATATATGTAGGACACCCCGGAAATTAGTTAGCCTACAAACTCTCACCCGGAGAGAAAGTATATTTCGCGTATCCGAGTTTCCAGCTTAGAAATGTGGACCTTCCAGGAATCTTTTATTAGTATATGTCTTTAAGTGTGTTAAATATTATGTATCTCTAATTGTATAAGTGTGGTGTTTGTGCGTGTATAAATGAAGCTGTGAGTTCTCCAACTGTTCCTCAGTATCTTAATCCAACCACACCCGGCTACAATCTGGTTGTGCAACCTACACAATACAATTTTTAAATATAATTAATAAAGCAAAAAAATCTATGTGGTACAATGGTGGATTTTCTCCATTTCTCAAAATTTTTCATCGCCTTGTCAAATATTAAAATCAAGTCAATTTAAATTTTGCAATCTTTCGTCAAGATATTTTTGAATGAACAACGAATTTTTTAACGAAACGACACATACTGATCTTCAGAGCATAATGATGATAATGAGTTTTTTATAGGAAATTGTCAATCGGAATCATCTGATAATAATATTAATAAAGGCAACTGTAGAAAATCAACAAGAAGTAAATTGGAAGGGAAAAAACGAGGATTACAAAGGTTTACGAAATTGGTAAAAAATAAGCCAAAAATATCCATTCTCCAATACCTCACTTCTACTTTAGAATCGTAAAATCTAGACGTTTCACTTTCAATTATAATAAACAATTTTGCCGGCGGAATTGCAACATCCGAAAGCAATATTTCATGTCTCACAAGTAGTATTAGATATTCACTTTACTTCTTGCTGATTTTCTACAGTGGCTGTTATTAATAGTATTATCAGATGATTATGATTGACAAAAAGTTTTATCAAAAAACTCATTATCTTCATTAACCTCTGATAATCAGTATGTCATTTCGTTGAAATGGAAAAAACAAAGTTAATCTTTTAACTTTGACATGTCGAATGTTAGGACGGAAAATAAAATTAAAAAAAAGTTTTTCTCTTCTGTTTTTTACAGCGCGGCCTGATGGCTAATTGGCTAGCGCTCTGGCCTTTGGAACCACAGGCTCAGGTTCGAATCCTGGAGGTGGCATGGATGTTTGTGAGTGGTTTGGAATCTATTTTTAACTGTAGGTCCTGATCTAATTAGCCCTCGTGTCCACAAGATGATCGTACAGCTAAACCAAATCAAACTTCTGTTTTTACAGAAAAAATGGCAATCGACAATGCACCGAATTCTTGTCAAAGATTATGGTAAATACATAAAATTGAAAGATCCGAGTTTTCTGCATAGAAGTGGAATCCTTCCACGAATCTATAATTGTCTTTAAATGTGTTAAATAATTGTATGTTTCTAATTGCATGTGTGTGATGTTTGTGCGTGTGTCAATAAAGCCGTGAGATCTCCAACCTGTGCCTCAAGTACCTCAACCCAACCACACATAGTCACAATCTGATTGCTCAACCCGCACAACACACTACAATATTTAATAGTGTATATTAATATAGTTTTACAAATAACAAAAATGATAAGTCACTAATGAAAAAAATCCATTCATATATATAATATACACTGAAGTGACAAAAAGTCATGGGATAGCAATATGCAAATTTTCAGATGGCAGTAGCATCGCGTAGAACAGGTATAAATGCGCAGTGCTTTCATTTCTGTTCAAGTTATTCATGTGAAGAGGTTTTGACGTGATGACCGCACGACGGGAATTAACAGACTTTGAACGCGGAATGTTAGTTGGAGCTAGACGCATGGGTCATGCCATTTCGGAAATCGTTAGGGAATTCAACATTCCCAGATCCACTGTGTCAAGAGTGTGCCGAGAGTATGACATTTCAGGCATAACATCCCACCATGGACAGCGCAGTGGTCGACCGCCTGCACTTAACGACCGAGACCGGCGACGTCTGCAAAGTCGTAAATTCTAACAGACAAGCAACACTGCGTCAAATAACCGCAGAAATCAATGTGGGACGTACAAGGGACTTGTCTGTTAGATCTGTGCGGAGAAATTTGGCTTTCTTGGGCTATTCCAGCAGAAGACCGACTCGAGTGCCTTTACTGACAGAACGACATCGCTTGCAGCGACTCTCGTGGGCACGTGAGCATATCGGTTGGTCCCTAGATGAATGAAAAACCGTGGCCTGGTCCGATGAGTCACGATTTCAGTTGGTAAGAGCTGATGGTAGGGTTCGAGTGTGGCGCAGACCCCACGAAGCCATGGACCCAAACTGCCAGCAAGGCACTGTTCAAGCTGATGGTGGCTCCGTAATGGTGTGGGCTGTTTTCATGGCATGGACTTGGTCCTCTGGTGCGACTGGACCGAACATTGACTGGAAATGCTTATGTTCAGCTACTTGGAGATCACTTGCAGCCATTCATGGACTTCATGTACCCAAACAATGATGGGATTTTTATGGATGACAATGCGCCATGTCACCGGGCCACAACTGTTCGCGATTGGTTTGAGGAACATTCTGGACAATTCCAACGAATGATCTGGACACCTAGATAGCCCGACATGAATCCCATCGAGCATTTATGGGACATCATCGAGAGGTCTGTTCGTGCCCAAAATCCTGCATCATCAACGCTTTCACAATTATGGACGTCTATCGAGACAGCATGGCTCAATATTCCTGCAGAAGACTTCCAACGACTTGTTGAGTCCATGCCACGTCGAGTTGCTGCACTTCGCCGGTCGAAAGGAGGGCCGACACGATATTAAGAGGTATCCCATGACTTTTGTCACTTCAGTGTATATGAAGTTCAGATGTCAATGGAGAGTTTCCTTGATAAACACATAATATATTATAAAAAAACCAATTTTAACAAAGGTAATTTAAATTAAGAGTTTATGATGTTCACATCAATCTAAAATGAAACATTTTTAATAAAATGCGCATTTAACATCATATTGCCTTTTTCTTCCCAATAAGGAAGGAGATATTGGGTTCGAATCCAATTATCGAATCATTTTAATGCAGTTTGACTGCATGACATGCTATGGGCCTTGGAATGTTTTATACTACTATTGTCTGGCCAAAGGTACCTCAGGCTTCAGGTTCGAAACATGGCGGCGCCATGGATGTTTGCAGTGGTTCGGAATCCACTTTAAACAGTAGGTTCCGGTCTAATAGGATCGTAGAGCGTTGTGGAGATAATGTTACTCGCGTCCGTAGCATATCTTCAACCTACACGTGCGCCCAGGGTAGTGCTAAATGAGTAACAACGGTGCTGCCCTTGCTTTTATGGCATAAAGATAACTGTCTTGTATTGAAATCTGCATTAGAAAAAAAGGAGATAAAAGTGCTCTGAACAAAGAATTGTACCAATATTCTACGAAGATACTTTTTTCCTTTTCAATCATACCATTCATAATGTTGCATCTGTCCAATGTCTTTGTGTCTTGTTTGTAATGTCTTTGTTGTTGTGTCTTTGGTTATTCCGTATTAATGCATGCATTAGCTGCATGTCTTTTTTATCTGCTTCTGCTATTTATGTCATACGCCCTGTGGTTGTTGTTGTGACTAATCCTGAGTGTCCTGCAGTGCGGACGGAAATCCCATGAATAATTCCTAGACAAAATTAATCGATAAGTACTGCCGAAGAGGAGGAATAAAATTTTCTGCCATCCTTTGTGGTTTTATATTATATTTCTATACAGCTGAGCATAATTCTGCAATGGCATATTAATTGTGATGAATTTATTATTTTAACCATGAAATCAATTAGTACCAATCATGTTTAAAATAAAAAAAATTCGGTACTTACGTATTAACGCTACCTTGGCTACAGTTGCGCCAATAAAGAGCAATCTTGTTGTACGCACGCGCACGCAGTTATCTTTTGAACGCCAACCGTAGCTACAGATTTGGCGGTTTTAAATGGAATTCTGCTTCCCTCAAACCAGTTGTCTTTTCTAAGTCCCACATGATAAGCGCACTGACTGAAATTGCATTTCCAAAACTTACGTTTACCAAAATAAAGTTTCATGTCATGAGAATTGGGACATTTTCGTTTTTTTTGGTAAAATATTTCGCTCCCGAAAAATAAAATTGCATCTTGTTCTGTTTCTGGCAAATCCCAAATACGCATTTTCGTATCACCAAAAAATGGCGCCAAAAGTCAGCAAATCTGTAGCTGTTAGATTGGCGCCACTTAATAACCGCCAAATCTGTAGCCAAGGTAGCGTTAATACGTAAGTACCAGAAATTCCTATGGAAAAAAAATCGATAACTAATGCCGAACAGAAATCTTCCGTGTCTATGCCGGGAATAAGCACAATAAACCTGTAAAAGTAGGAAATTTCTTTTGTTGAGATCATTCAGTTTCTTGTAGAGGTTTGATTTGATTTGTCACTCTACGGTCATTTTGTACACACTTTGGGCTAATTAGACCGGGACCTGCAGTTTAACGTGGATTCTGAATTACTCACAAATATCCATACCACCGCCAGGATTCAAACCTAAAGTCTGCGTTACTAAAAACTAGAGTGGTAGTCAATTGACCCTCAGGCCACCTCTGGAAGAGAATAATAATGACGAAACACGAGATACCATCAATACTTGGAGGTGTTCATAACAAATCTCGGTAGCGAAATATAGATAGATTCATGTAGAAGATCCATGGTGTAACTAGGTTACGCTAAATTTGCTACATATTTTCCATTCTAGGTCAGAATGCATAGCATTTGATAGAACTTTCAATGTAAATTGTAGTATAATTTTTGTGAAAATTTTAATTTCTATTGAGAAAAAAATATTAAGGGTTTTTTTTTTTTTTTTTTTTTTTTTGCTGGAAAAAAATTTAACAGCAGCTAATAATTAATAGGATGGCTAGCGGTTACTTGGATATTGTTGTTGTTGTGTCTAATTCTCAATGTCCGGCAGCGCGGGAAGGGCACCCCATGAGTAGTATTGAGGGAAAGGGGGAAGCTTCTGTTGTGACAGATCACTTGTAGGTAGAAATCTGACTTGGCTCCGAGTCGTTGAAGAAGTGCAAGATTTTTAGGGTAAGTGCCTCATCAGGATACGTAAAATATACTTCCTCTCCGGGTGAGAATGTGTAGGCCCCCACTAATACGCAGGGTTGCGTTAAATATATTTCCTATCGGGATGAGAGACTATAAACGTTTCTTGGCAGGGAGCTGAAGTTGCGCTGTATTTCTTCTCGAGTGAGTTTCGAGGCCTTCTGACAGTTCTCCTGAACGCAACAGGGGGAGCTCTTGCCAGTGGTTTGTCGCTTTAAGGTCATCTTTTGCACACATTGGGCTAAACAGACCGGGACCTACAGTTTAAAGTGGATTCGAACCACTACAAACATCCATGGCACCGCCGGGAACCCGAACCCGTGCCAGTGTGTAGGAGGAAACACGATTACAATAGATATTACAATTTGATTTAAAGTCAAGGGTGCAGATTGTTGTGTTTGGTTGGCTTTGTGGATTACATGTTAGATATTAGTGATATATAATAAAAATTTTATACTTTAAAAAGTAACAAAATAATAGCATAACCTTTTTATATATGTGAAAATAAAACATTTATAAACCTAATATATATTTCACTAGCACTTCCAATGTGTTTCTAACAATATTATACTGACGCCTGACAATACTACACAGTCCAGTCACATTAATGTGACCACCTGTCAAAAGCTAGAATATACACTCTTGTTTATTCTGGCTTTAAGTGGAGTGTGGAATTCTTTATATACACTCCACTGCAATGTGCTTCCACCTGCCTTTTGTGATTGGTTATTTCACGTTGACATCGAAAGTAGGTGGTGGTCACATTAATGTGACTGGACTGTGTATATTGATCCAATGTATCGTTGTCGACCTGCATTATACTAGATTAATACATATTATCATTAATGCTATATTAATGAGTGAAAAAAGTGCGCTGACCTCCCACCATGTCCACTTCCATCTGCTTGGAGGGCTTGTTGAGGAGCTTGACCTTGAAGATGCCCTTGTCGGCGGCGTAGCTGATGCCCACCAGGACGGGGAAGAAGAGGAAGGTGACCACGGCCTCCCACACCTGCACCTGGTGGGGGGTGATGGCTATGAGGATGATCAGCAGCCAGATGTAGGCGAACACGCTGAAGAAGGCGGTCACGCTGAACACCTGGGGGAAAAGAGCACTCTATTAGTACCATCACAATAAAACAGCAATAGTCAGCATAAGATCAATAAAATAGCATAGTAAACAGCATAGGAACTCACTATTGGAGTTATGTATGTTCACTGTTATGCATAGTCATTGTATGTTCACTGTATAATTTATGAATTAGCGCAGAGATTTCTCTTCCAAAACTATTTAGATGACCTGCTTATGGGCCACTAGTGCTGCTGATGATGATGATGATAGTTAATGGTAGTTTGAACCCAGTTGCAAATATGCCTCTCATCGGCAGACAGGCTGCTTAGTTATCCTCGGCCTGATGGCCAATGGCTAGCGCTGTGGTACCAAAGGCTTGGATATTTGTGAATGGTTCGGAATTCACAGTTAGAGATGTAGGTCCCGGTCTAATTAGCTCAAAGTGTGCACAAGATGATCGCAGAGCAACAAATCAAACCAAAGCTGAAGGCTTCGGCACACCATGGGGCTGTTGAATCAATGATGATGATGATGATAGAAACAAATTAATACACATACACTAATGCGCTATCACGACAATTCTCTTCAATTAATAGCCTTTCATTTTGTTTTGGTTGAGGTATAGAGATGATAAACGAAACTTACCGAAATCCAAAATTTGCAAAACCCATCACTGCTGCATACTTAAATTTTTCTGCAAATCCTTCTTCTTCTACAAAAATACACAACGTGTGGACCTTTTAATACTTTTAACCCAGTAAAGTATAGCTCTAAGTCACCAACCACTGATATATATATATATATTGATTTGGTTTATCGCTTTACAATCATTTTTTGCGCACTTTAGATAACTAGACCGGGATCTACAGTTTAACGTAGATACAGAGCCACTAACAAACATTCATGCCACCACCAGAACTCAAACCTGAAGCCTGTGTGGTATATGTATTTAAATCGGAAATAGCAATCTAGTCGCCATTTGAATCCCAGAATCAAAGCATAGCTGGCTGTTTGTTTTCATTGTTGTTCTGGCTGTTTGCTTTCATCATAAACTTACATTAACCAAAATCCCAGAAGGAAAAATGAAATAATGCAAGGGCTTGGAACTATGTTAATTTTCTGACAATTTTACTTACGTCAATGATTTGATGATGACTTGATGTTTGACTGATCAATGATTTAATTGAAGTCGTTGATTTGACTTTGTCACTTTACTTCTATATTACACGTAAATACACAACTGATCATCATAATCCAACAGATACATATACAAAATCATAACCTACCAAACACAAATATAAACAATGCAACTCACTGTGTATTGAAATCATTTGGAATCTTGAAATTCTTTGATAAACAATAAAAAAAAAAATTCATACGACAAATAAAAAACAAGAGGCATGCATATTCCTTCAATTTTTGAATAAAAAGTTATCCAATACTAAAATTGAAGTTGCAGTTAAAAATTATCTTTACAACATCAAATGAGTCTAAAATAAAACAAACAATTTAAAATCATCTGCACAACTTCTTCTTCTTCAATAGGGCCTGAATGGCCGAGTGGCTAGTGCTCTGGCGCTCGGTACCACAGGTTTCGGGTTCGGGTCCCGGCGGTGCCATGGTTGTTTGTAGTGGTTCGGAATCCACTTTAAAAAGTAGGTCCCGGTCTAATAAGATCGTAGAGCGTTGCGGGGCATTGTTACTCCGCGTCCGTGGCTTATCTTCAAGTTGCACGCGCCCCCTGGTTAATGCAAAGTGAGTATGTCTGCGCAGCACTTGCCTTAAGGCATCCAACACCAAGGTGTCTGTGTTTGCCAGCTGCATTAGAAAGAAAAAAAAACTTCTTCTGCAATGGCGCAATAGCCTATGGCGGGCCAAGGCTTTTGCCTACTGGCAGATTTCGAAACATGAGATGTTGTTTACTTTTTACGGGGTAAATTGTCATACCCACGCCCAAAATTCATATTAGACCGGGACCTACGGCTTAAAGTGGATTCTGAACCACTAAGCATTCATGTCACAGCCAGGACTCGAATCCGACACTTGTGGCACCAAACGTTAATCATTCGGCCATTCAGGCCCGCATCTGCACAACTACATTCATTATTAAAGTTTCCAACTGAAATGAAATTCATGAAACTGCTTTTTGTAAACCAATCAGAAAAAAGTAAACTTCATTAAATACACGGGAACACATAATTCATTAATTACTATATAAAAAAATAAATATTAGAACAAATTATTCTCCTCAACCAAATCAACAAGTGATTATCCAAATCCACTGCACAAATTCACATAAGCAAAGTATCTTATTCTTCTTCAATGGCTCAACAACTCCATGGTGGGCCAAGGCCGTCTGCCTACTAGCAGATTTCGAGACAGGAGACGTTTGTCTTTTTTTACAGGATAGGGTTGTCAGCCCTACGCACGTGTTAGACCGTGACCTACGTTTTAAAGTGGATTCCGAACCACTAATCCACTAATTCCACCATTACATCCAAGGCACGGCCGGTACTCGAACCCGAAACTAGTTCCATTGAGCGCCAGAGCGCTAGTCCCTCGGCGACCAGTCCTCTAAATAAAGTATATCAAATTTATATCACTATTTATGCAAGCAAACCCTATTTGTCACTATTTATTCAAATAAAACACTAAACAAAGGAATTAAGCATCATTTGAAGCACCATGACTATGGGCATCACTAGACATAAGGTTACAAGCAAAATCCATTTATCAGTTACCGATCAATCGATCTCCATCCCCATAAAGCACATATATGGAAATATATATGCTTCTGATGATAATAATAAAAAAAAAAAGAATATAATTTTTAAAAGAAAAAATAAATACATCATATGCAGAAATGGTGCAAAAAGATGCCCGACGAAAATGCAAATAAAGCAAGTTACATTCTCCCTGCTCTGGTTAACTAAAGCGGCCTGATGGCCAATTGGTTAGCGCTTTGGCCTTTGGTGCTTCGTGACGGTGGCATGGATGTTTGTTGGTGATTCGGAATCCCGTTAAACTGTAGGTCCCAGTCTAATTAGCCTAAAGTAGTCGCAAAATAACCGTAGAGCGACAAGCCAAACGAAATTGACAAAAATAAAGATCTACACTTCTATGAACTTCTCATTGGGTAAACGTTGCAAGTTCTTCAGGATCTAGAAACAAAGGTAATTATCCTCCGATTGGCCATCAGGTCGCTGATGTACTTAGGAATTAATGATATAGAAAGATATCATGAAGCAATAAAAACCAATAGTTTAATTATCATTCGTAAGCAATCAGTCACATTACCCTTCATTTTTCTGATGCATTAGGCACTTCCTTGTCTTTAGAAAGTAACCAATTAGGATTTGAAATTTGGCAGATGAGGAAGTAAGCAATATGTAGAAGTAACTAAATAAGCATGAAGCGGATTGGTACTTAACAGGTCAGTCTTGCAGTAAAAAGCAAGCTGAGTTCGAGACCAGCACCTTAGAAAGTTTCAGTTTCTATTTTAACTATCATCATCATTGGCGCAACAGTCGCTTGGTGGGCCAACGCCATCTGCCTAATGGCAGATTTCGAGACATGATATGGTATCTTTTACGGGGTAGGGTTGTCAGCTCTACGCCCAACGCTCTTACAGTCATATGAGATCGGGACCTACGGCTTAAAAAGGATTCCGAACCACTACAAACATCCATGGCACCGCCGGAACTCGAAACCGAAACCTGTGGTACCGAGCACCAGAGCGTTAGCCACTCGGCCATTCAGGCCCCTATTTTAACTACAGTACATTGAATCTGTAAGATTGGATGATATGAATGAACTTTCCGATGGGCAGAAAAAATGCGAATCTCTTAGATGCCCTTCTGGAGATTGTTCATTTCAAAATGTAACATCATGTACTAACAATAACTCAGCAAAAAAATAGTTCATATATATTTAAAAGATACTGATCCTTTCGAAGAGGTTTGGTTTGTTTGACGCTCTACCGTCATTTTTCGCACAGTTTTTGCTTATTAGGCCAGGACCTACAGATTAATGTGGATTCCGAACCACCAACAAACATACATGTCACTGCCAGGATTCGAACCTGAAGTCCGTGGTACCAGGTTCCTTTCGAAGAGGAAGAGTATATCGGCATTAGATAAAGAAAAGAGTGATATGAATATTGGGCGTAGGGCTAACAGTCCTATTCCTTAAGAAGGCAGGAGCCAAGTCAGACTTCTACCTACGGGTGCTCCATCACAACGGAAGCGGCCCCTTCCACGAGACCACATGGGTTCTTGGACTTGGTTCCAGATGTTGCTGTCTACCAAGTGGGATAAAAACAACACTATTTATTATACATCTAATTTAATTTTTCGTTTTTTTTTAAATTGGAGATAGTACAATTTTTCAATTGTAATATATTACAAATTAAATAAAATAAAAATAATTTCTTAATAGTAACCTAACTTTAAAGAGTAAATAACTTTAAAAAAAATTTTTTAAGAATCTAAAAAAAAACTAAAAAGAAAAAAAAAAAAACTCTAATATTTTCCAATTATCCAATGTAGGCTATGTTGTATAATAGACATTTATCATAAGCAAGAATTAAAACGGATGATTTAAAGCAGATTATATTAATTAAAAATATTTCATATTCTATCTTAAATTAATTTTATATATTTTTTATTATTCTTGTAATAAACATCGTTAATAAAAAGACGTAAAATGTAATCGTTGTATGAATCATCAGAATAAAAATAATATTACTATTTATTAATGTCACTATTTCAATTGCAATAGATTATAAAAAAATAAAATAAAAACATTCCTTAATAGTAACCTAATTTTAACGAGAAAATAACTTTAAAAATTCGTGCAAGGATGTAAAAAAATGTAAAAAAAAAAAAAAAAAAAAAAAGAAAGAAATCTAATATTTTTCAATCATTCAATGTAGGTTATGTTATATAACAGAGATTATCATAAG
This sequence comes from Caerostris extrusa, assembly GCA_021605095.1. NCBI lineage: Eukaryota > Metazoa > Arthropoda > Arachnida > Araneae > Araneidae > Caerostris > Caerostris extrusa. The sequence goes on along the minus strand of BPLR01017884.1, from coordinate 156,303 downwards.
CAACAATTAAAACGGATGATTTAACACAGATTGTGTTAATTAAAAATTTTAATATTCTACATTAAATCAATTATCTATATATATTTATTATTCTTGTAATAAGCATCGTTAATAAAACGATGTAAAATGCCGCATCGTTTTAGGCTGCATATATTTTATGGCCCATAAGAATCAAAACCTAATTTAAATTAAATAATTAAACCTCAGTTTAAACCTAATTTAATTTTCGGCTGTTTTTTTTTTAATTTGAGATAGTATAATTTTTTAATAGATTATAAATTTATATTTTATTAGATTATATATTTATATTTATATTTTTTAAATAAATTTAGTTTTGTAATAGATTATAAAAAAAAATAAAATTAAAATCATTTCTTAATAGTAGCCTGATTTTAATGAGAAAAAAACTTTAAAAATTCATATTAAGATGTAAAAAAAAAAAGTAAAAAAAGAAATCTAATATTTTTCAATCATTCAATGTAGGTTATGTTATATAACGGAGATTATCATAAGCAATAATTAAAACGGACGATTTAACACAGATTCTGTTAATTAAAAATATTAATATACTACATTAAATTAATTACAAATATATTTATTATTATTATTATTGTAATAAACATCATAATAAAATAATCACTAATAAAATAATATAAATATAAGTTTATCATCCAATTATCCATCCGTTTTTAATTATCCAATGCAGGTTATGTTGTATAACGGAGATTATCATAAGCAATAATTAAAACGGATGATTTAGCACAGATTACATTAGTTAAAAAATATAATATTCTACATTGAATTAATTACTAAATTAATTATTATGTTTGCAATAAACATCTTTAATAAAACGATGTAAAAATAAGTTTACTATCTTCTTAAAAAAATACTTCTTTCCTAATTCACACATCAGTAAATTAACCGAAACGAAAAAAATTTCCAATCTAAAGTCCGATAGTTTTGGACATAGTTTCCTTTTAACGCAAAGGTAATTTTAGAAGTATACGAAGCATGGCCGAAATTAGGACAGTTAACTGATGTTTTTGTTAACATCATTTTTAATCCTTTTAAGGTTTATTAATCATGCGTATCGGACGAAAATGATGTTTTTAACTTTACATTAACATCTTTACATTATTAACATCATCAATTTGAAAATTCACGCTATTTATCATCAGAAGAATGCTAACAGAAAAAATATCTTGCCTCATAATTCAAAAAAAATAAACGAATTTTAAAATATTTCTTTTATATTCTACATAAACCAATAATGTGTGATGTTTATTTAACACGTTTGGGTATATTTGTTTTATAATGATGGGAATTTCTGTCGTCTTAAATATTTCGAACTGTCAGGTTTTCACGTTTTTTCGCAGTAAATCCATTATGTATCGATTAAATAAATGTGTATTTTGGATTCAAAGAGGAAGTAGGTTGGTATTTTTATGTTTTGGATGATTTAAGACACATCAGGAAATTTACCGAGGGTCTAGATTTGAGTAAATCATTCACGGTAGTAAGGTTTTGGGAGGTTTAGTTATAGGTTTATTTTTTTTTATACCAGACAGGAGCAACCTGGTTCATATTGAATTGAGTTTTCAATTAAATGGAAGTTGGTTTGAAATCCGACAAACGATGCTGAACCGAAAGCTTGTATCCATATTGAGGCTGGGTGCGATAAGTTTGTAGGCTAGAAAGTTATTTGTCTGGCGTGGTGAAGTGGGGTTTTGGTTTGGTTTGGTTGGTCCCTCTACAGTCATCTTATGCACACTTTGGGCTAAAAGGACCGGGACCTACATTTAAAGTGGATTCGAACCACTCACAAACATCCATGCCACCGCCAGGATTCGAACCTGAATCCTGGGATACCAAAGGCCAGAGTGGTGGAAGTGGGGAGAAGATGCGATCCATCAGATATCACCTTTGTACGTGTACTGTGCAGTGTACAGGAAAGGTTTCCTCTCCTCCCAGAAACGCCCCCTCTCCCTTGGACTTTGCTACCACAGGCTCCAGGTTCGAATCCTGGTTGTCTCATGGATGTTTGTGAGTGATTCGGAATCCACGTTAAACTGTAGGTCCCTGTCTAATTAGCCCAAAGTGTGCACAAAAGAACAGTAGAGCAACAAGCCAAACCATGGCTACGATTAGCAATTTCAGATTGCTGACTCACGATTAACCAGGTTTATATTGTTAATAAGCAAGGATTGTCGTCCTGTACATCTTTATCCAATTGGACTCGTGAATACGCTCATTGTTATTTGTCTAGCAAATGTCTTGTTAGCATTTAGACAAGTGTTCTGCACAATTGTCCTAATGTTCTAAGTTAATCCTAAACCTTTATTAAAACTCAGATGTAATATTTCTTGAATTCAAGAATTTCCAGATCGGTTTGTTTTAATAAGAATTGAAAATGCAAAGCATGTGAGAACTTTTGCTAACTCTCTGGAAAAGAAAATCTCCGTTCCAGAAAGAGTCGGCTTTATGACTAAAAAATGTATGACCTTCCGAAACACGAGTGGTGGTTGGCTGGTAAGGGAGAAAAGGGGGATTGTTTTCCGAAGTCATACTGAAATACCATGAAAGAGTGTTTGCAATTGTTGTACGTTTTCAATTGAATAAGGCATCATTATTATTGTCGGTATTTGCAATTTCATTATCCAACTGCGCTGCTTTCAAAGGTACCTACACTGAATGTCCGTATCCTTCTGGTTTCCCCGTTGGGCAGGGCCACGATGCACACACCACAGATGACCAGCAAGTTGAATGCGGCGGATCCCACGATGGTTCCCGGGCCCAGATCCCCGGCTTCGAACCTACATACAAAGAGAAGACGAAAAATCAATCAAAATACATAAACGGAAAGCCATTCACTATTAGTTCAATCAAAACAATATTTTTATTTTTTTAATGTAAATAATTTTTGGATAAATGATAATTTTCAGCCTATAATTCACAAAACCGTATAACCAGCAGGCATAATTGTTGGAGTGAAAGAATAACAGATTTCATATAAACCATGAGAGTTACGAGCAAGAGTAATTATCACCATTTATATACCATTTACATAGTATAAATTGCCATTTCATTTTTTATGATTCATTTATTTATTAATATATTGTACATTTATTGAATTTTAATTAGACTATTTTCTATGCACTATTTTTAAGACTATTTTCTATGCACACTTTCCCGAAATACACTCATGTCCATAAATTAAGGATAATGAAGTTCAGGCAAAGAAAGGAGCAAAACAAATTTGACTTATTTGTAAAGTCTATTTATTAAACAAAAAAGGTAAAAAGAGCAAAAAAGATGCTATATGTTTGACATAATTAATAAAAATTGCGATTTTTACTCCCTGGAGCAAATTTCAAAAAGAATATATTTACAAAAAACAGTATAACATGGTTAGTATGATGGTCAATATGGAGTGTGTCTCCCGGACGATGCAATACAGGCCTTACAACGCCTAGGCATGCTGAGTATCAAATTATCAATCTGATCTTGGGAATATTACACCACTCATCAAGCAATGCCCTCCGAAGTTCCGGTTGACAGGTGGGAGGGGATGACGGGCTGCAATTCGTCGGCCAAGCATATCCCACACATGCTCTATTGGATTCAAGTCCGGTGAGTATGCTGGCCAATCCATACGGGTGATATCCTCCAACTGAAGGCATTCGTCTACAATGTTTGCACGGTGAGGGCGGGCGTTGTCATCCATAAACAGAAATTCAGCACCCATGGCGCCCCGAAACAAACGAACATGTTGTTCCAGAATGACATCCCGATAGATGTGGCCTGTCATCGTTACACTCTGAACATGCAGGTCAGTTCTGGAACCAAGAATAATTCCTCCCCAAACGAGCCATCCTGCACCACCGTAACGGTTTCGTTCAATGGTGTTCTCTTGGTGGTAACGGGTACCTGGCGCTCTCCATATGAAAGTCCGGCGAGAATCAGACTGCAAACTAAACCTGGACTCGTCGGAAAACATCACACAAGACCACTGTTGCGGTGTCCACAATGCATGCTCTCTACTCCAGGTTAATCGCAGGCGACAGTGAGTTGCGGTAAGTGGAACACATCTGACAGGTCTACGAGCATATAGACCAATGTGCCTAAGCGTCTGTACACGGTCTGCCTTGAACCTGTCGTACCGGTAGCTGAAGAGAGCTGACGAGACAGGTCTGATGTTGTGCTCCGTCTGTTTCTTTTGGCAGTAACTGCTAAATACCGTTCCTCATTCGGCGTTGTAACTCGGGGGCGACCTGTGCTGTAACATCTACTCACATTACCATCATCTTGGAATCGTTGCCAAAGCCTGGAGATGACACTCTGGGCGATTCAAGTTCCTCGGATACTTCCAGCTGGGTACGTCCACATTCCAGTCGTCTGATAATTCTACCATAAAAAATCATCCAAATGCTTCCTTTGTGCCATAACTATGCGGTTATTGCACTGAAGGGCTTTAAAGCGCTTGTGAACAATTTTTACTTCTTTGCCACCATTCCTTATATACCCCTCTCTTACACTCCCGTCATTGTGACGTACTATCCGCGCCATCTGGTGGTTTCCTGTAATTTGAATATAAAAATTTCACCTGTAGAATTATCACACACATCTTGGAGTGTGATAATTCTACAGGTGAAATTTTTATTTTAGAGTTCATTTCTGTGTGATTCTGAATTATCCTTAATTTATGGACATGAGTGTACTTTGGTAATTGACGAATACAGTTTACAGTATATGTAAAATGCTTGTTATGAAATTGCTATATCTTATCGTCATAGTGACTATGAAACAAATATATTAAAGTTTATTTTTTTCCCAAGATTTTCACTATTTTTATAGGTATATGTTTGCCATTATTTACGCGCTTTCATCTCCCGTTTTTGATTTATTCTCATAATGCTTCTGACATTTAAGCTTAAATTATTAAGAACTGCTATATATGACCACGAAAAATACTAAAAAATTGTTGGGGTTAAACTTAAACGAAATAAAAAAATAATACATTAAAATAGCAAATAAAAATTAACACATGGCAACGCGTGACGCTAGTGATCATTAGGGCCTGAGGTTCCATCCGCTGGCGTCATTGTTGCATACATTACTTTGAAAACGAGGAGACTCGATGGCATTTGCGATGTTCAGCATCTCTTGAGTCCGACTACCTGGTGAGAGTTTTCTGGGTTTTCTTCCATACGATAAGCAAAATGTGGGGTAGTTCCCCCTAAAGTCCTTCCGGAAGGCACTTCCCTCCTTCTTCAGTGATACGAAGCCAAGTCAAACCTCTCCCGACGGGTGCTCCATCGCAACCCTTCATCCTTCCATGAGCACACACGGTTCATGGGCTTGGTCTAGATGTTGATGTCTACCAAGTGGCATAAGAAACCACAAAAATAGAGAACTTAATATCATTGGGAATTTCTCTGTTCCTCATAATCACTTTGCATTTCATATTTTGTCTAAGAATTAAATTTTGTTTTAAATAGTAGCTACATATGTACATGTCATATTCCAACACAACAGAAGCTCCGCCCCCCCCTTTTTCTTCTTCCATGAGATCCCATGAGTTCATGGACTTGATCTAGATGTTGCTACGACCAAGTTTGATAAGAAACAAAAACTGTATTTAATTACGCAAATTTTAATAATTCAAGTATGAATAAAAACTAGAAAACTTTATTAACTCATATCTTTGCCATTATTTACTATCTGAAATATCCGAATAATTTTTAGTAACAGTTGCGCATTATTAGAAAGAACGACCCTAGCAAAATCCAGAACAATTAATTATAGGTGAAAGAAATGAATCTCCAATATCTTCGATGCTATTCACATTATTAATGTGACCTAAAGCTTTAGCTCATTGTTGCAATTCAGTTAATAGGACAGAAATTTACATCTTCGGAATACAATAGCTTAATGTCCCATTCTGTTAATTTCATAATGATCATGAAAATAATAGGAATTGAAAATCAATCCGACAAATAAATTCTATGTCGTTAAGTAACGTATAGCATCAGTTGTAATGAAGATTATGAGAAGTTGACAATGGCAGTATTAACCTATTTATGGAGGAAAAAAATACAAATGACATCGGATAAAAATAAATAATGTGTCGTTATGGACTGATGGCACTCCATTATTAAGAATGAGATTAAATTCAAAGGATACTTAAAAACTTTCCATCATTTCGCTAATGAGGACATACTTAGTTTGAGACATACTTAGAAATCAAAAAGCGCTTAAATGAGTAGATGTTTTTCTTAACAATGAAGTACTCGTTTATGGCAGTTATGATTTTGGCTCAAATTCCTCTCTCGCCTCTTAGTTCCGAACCTAACTTCTTTCCCTAAATTTTCAAAATTGTCCATAATTTTTCTTTATACATCAGTAAACGTGTTTGTTGCCATCGACATGCGATGAAGATTTTGGTTTGATTTAGTTTGTCGCTCTACGGTCCTTTTTTTGCACACTTTAGGCTAATTAGATCAGGACCTACAGTTCAACGTGGGTTCCGAACCATCAACAAATATTCATGACACCGCCAGTATTCAAACCTGAAGCTATGGTACCAAAGGCCAGAGTGTTAGACAATTGGTCATCATGCCGCAGGCGTTGAAGAGAGCAAATTGCCTCCCAAAAGAATTTTTCAGGAGAAACTGTATCGCATTTACGTGTCATATGAGGGTTGATTTGGTTTTGGTTTCTCACTCTACGGTCTTTTTTTCACACTTTAGGCTCATTAGACCGGGACCTACAGATTAAAGTGGATTCCAAACCACCAACAAATGAAACAGTCCATGTCGTATGAGAGAAAACACGAAACTCTTCTCCAAACAATATGACTGCCGATACGAGACCGTAGTACTTGCTATAAAACTGAATTGCCATTGAGTTTCCTCGCTTTTGAGACAGTGGCTGCAATGAACACCACAGCGGATTCGAACCTATATCTCTCATACGATAAATAAGCAATGTACCATTGGAACACAATTAGGCTCTGTTCAGCTGATATCTTTATCCCCGTCTCGTGATAGTAATAAGCCTCACTAAAAGAAATACAATATGTTACTTATGCCCGACTCGTGGCAACTTGGGCCGCTGGTGGCCATTAGGGCTGACGTTTAATCCGTTTACGGCCTTGTTGTAAACACTAAACAGTTTAATTGTCATTGCCAGACCGTAATGCTTGCTGTAAAACTCAATCGCCATTGAGTATCCTCGTTACTGAGAGCAGTGACTGCAATGGACACCCCTGACGGATTCAAACTTAGATATCCTGTACGATAAGTGAGCGCATTACCATTGGAACATGATCAGGCTTTAACTCTGTTCACCTGATATTTTTATCAACGTCTCGTGATGGTAATAAGACACTCGTAAAGATACAATATACTATTGAGCCGAACTCGTGGCTCAGTGGCAAAAAGCGCACCGCTGGTGAGCATTAGGGCTGGGATTCAATCCGCTTTCGGCTTATTTTTGAAAACACTGTTCCAAAAAATGAGAATACTCGATGGCATTTATGATGTTCAGCATCTTGCTTCGTGAGTCGGACTACCTACGGACTACGCGAGAGTTTTCCGGGTTTTTCTCATACAATATACAAATGCGGGGTAGATCCCCGTAAAAGTCCTCCCGGAAGGCACTGATCTTCTTCAGCGACACGTAGCCAAATCAGATTTCTACCTACGGGTGCTCCACAACAGAAGCTGTTCCCTTTCCCTTGCCTTCTTCTATGAGATACCACGGGTTCTTGGACTTAGTTTAGATGTTGCTGTCGACCAAGTGGAATACGAAACAATAACAATAAAAATATGCTATTTAAAAACTGAGGGTAAATTATTTCATCAACATGACTTGTTTCTATCAATTGGTCTCTGAAATATTCACAATTAAGCAAAATATGTATTAGATTAAGCAAAATGTATGACATTCCAAGTCAACTTAAATTTTATTCTTCTGTTATTTCAGTTATAATAAAGTTATGTTGGTTTGATCTGGTTGGTTACACTCTAAACAATAAATCAATAACATGCTATAAATATTATGTTGGATTGTATAATATAATATTATAAGAACATTTTGTTCATTAATTTCTAATTGTTTTAATTTACTGTAAAATTTATGCTTAATTAAAGATTAATTCTTTTTATTGGAAAATTTATTTATTTTTTTTCTGAATTTTGAATTCTTCATTTATATTTTTTCTAACAAGACTTATCCAAATAAAATATAGCATCTTATTAACTAAAGACAAACATTACCCGTTCGTATCATTTAGTGCAGTGATTCTTCAAAATGTGTACCTTTGGAACCTGTTTGACAAGGTAAATTATTGTCGATTCCCCGCAAATTTTGTCGCTTCTGTTTATTTTAAATTAGAAATAATAAACAACCATTCTTAATCAAAAATTAAAATACTTGCAAATTGGGTTAAAATAAATAATTTTTTTATATAAAATAAAAACGCTATGCAGTTAAAATACAAAAATTAAATGTTCTAGATCATCTATGTAACGGGTGATCTATTTTTAAGAATTTATTTATAAAGTGTGATGTAGTTTTAGAATGTTTATTATTAAATAATCAAGACATATATTTTTTATTCTACTTATGCATGATAAAAAAAAAAAATGGGGGAAAAACATCTTTGTATAAACACCATGTTGTGAAATCGCGTTAATTTAAGTTAGTAGTCAACAAAAGTCCTTCCATGTGACTACTTTGTTAATTTTCTGATAGATTTAAAGTAGTTTAATTTTCTGTAAAAAAAAAAATGTTATGCCCAAGAATATTATATTCTCGTCATAGAATGCCACCAATAAGATGCATGAAAAGACTAGAGACCAGACGTCCGATTGGCTGATGTGTTACGATGTGAGATTTCAGTATTCCAATGAAAATCCACCAATAAGATACATAACAAGTAATATAAAAAAAAAAAAAATTCTAAGTCAATTCCTACTTTTTTTTCACTATATTGCAGAAAAGTTATTTACAAATAAAGTTGAAATTTTCCTCTTACATCTGGCGCCATTTATTATTAGATACATGCAACTTAAATGAAAAAAACTAAAATTAATTAATTAAATTTAATGAATGAAGTAACATTTGAAAAAACTATATTAACATCCAGTGTCATCCACTACAAGTTAAAAAAATGTATTTGAATTTGAGTGGATGAATGAAAAAGTATTTTATGAACGATTGAAAATTTGAACAAGATATATGTAGGGAGAGTGTGAGCTAATAGTAGGAATTGAAAAGACTAGAAAACAGACTTCCGATTGGCTGATGTTCTACGCTGTGAGATTTCAATATTCTAATGGAAACACAATAAGATGCATTAAAAGACTAGAGACCAGACGTCCGATTGGCTGATGTTCTACGATGTGAGATGGAGATTTCCAATGGAAACCCACCTTTTGAGAACCATTGTGCTAGATGTAATATAAGGTAACAGAACCATCCTTACCCATTGCCCACGATCTCTATGATGGACAGCAGGATTTCCGGCGCACTGGAACCCAGGGCCATGAGGGTGAGATTGGCCACCGTGTCGTTCCAGACTTTGACTTCGATGACCTCTGGCTCCGCCTCGTCTGAGGTGGACAGCATGATCTTCCTGGTCTTGCTGGTGATTTTCTCGATGGAACACATGAAGATGTCAGCGATGATGGCCACCCCTAGGAAGCAGTACAGCAGGCCCATCAGGTACAGGAAGGCCCGTACCTCGGGCTTCCACGTGTACTCATTGATGAGGGGCAATAACAGGCCGTTGGAGCACTTGTAGTTGTACAGAGTGTCCACAGTGTCGTTTGCCATAGTGTCGTTTTCCATGGTGGTCCTCTGCAATGCAAAACGTCGATTAAAAACCAACACTGAACAAATAAGACAGTTCTCTGGAAAGATATGTGCATAAAAATCTTGCCATTTAATTGAAAAAATTATTTTCTAAATGTAGAAATTGATGCATTTAAGTTTCTGTAATACAACTAATTCGTTCCATGTTGAATTGAAGCATCGTCATGATGAATTTAGATTGTCCTTTTTCCTAGAATTCCATATATTATTAAAAGCGTGTGGAAAGAAATCTTGATGACATAGAAAAAAATGAGTATGCCATGTTTTAATGCCAAATCCTTGTCATAAAGCACTCACGGAATCACATAGAAATATAAATATCGCTCTATAACAACAGTCCCAAACTTATTTTTTGTCCCGCCATCTTCTTTTTTTGGAAGAAAAAAATAAAATACCCAATGCCTCCCTGGAAATCTACATTTTTAAAGCGAATAAACAAAAAGATATAGTAAATAAATTGTCATCGTTTATGTATTTATATATCCTGATTAACTAACACCCTGGCCCTACAGCCCATAGTGAGTCAAAGCACCCTGCCTACTGGCAGATTTCGAGACAGGACATGGTTACTTTTTACAGGGTAGGGTTATCAGCCCTACAGTCCTATTGGACCGAGACCTACGGTTTGAAGTAGATTTCGAACCACTACAAATATTCAAGACTTCGTCGGGACTCGATCCCGAAACCTGTGTCACCGAGGCCTGAGCGCTAGTCACTCGATCATCAGGCCCTATCTGTACATCCACCTACGTCTTAAAACTTAGTAAATAAAGATGCTATAATTAAAGGTACCTTGAAATTACAAAATTATGTATGAAACCTTTACATTACACATAGAAAATCAAAACAATGGAAGACAGTATAAAAATAAAAATTATGCATAACTTCAAAAAATTATTCTAATGAGTAGGATGATGAACCAGATGCATTGCTATTAATGAATCAATAATTTTATTGTGTGTGTGTGTGACTAATCCTCAATGTCCTGCAGTGGAACAGACATCCCATGAGTAGTCTATCATGGATGGAGGTGAAGGGGGTAATTAATAGTTAAATGATAAGTTAATTAATAGTTAAAATTAAATAGTTTATTAATTTTCATTATTAGAAACCTACATATTAATAAAAAATCCCCAATGTATATTTGATTTAAAATTGTGACTCTTAATATCGATTATTTCTTTAGCATTTATATTCGATAAGTTTAAAACAAATTTTATTGTATGAATAAAATAAGAATATTTGTTTTAATAAAAAAAAATTATAATGAATGAATAGTTTGTAATTTCTTTTCTTTCTCTTTATATGCCCGCAAGAAATTAATCCTATTTTTAGAGATTTTCTTTCTTCTAGATGATGAGATCCTTAATAAAAATGCAATTAAAAAGTCATTACATAGTGTGACAAAATTACTTTATACAGATAAAAAGAGCCATTCGATAAGACGATTAAAAAGCTGAAAATGATGAGAATATAATCACTTTTTAAGATAATGACTTTGTGACAATAGACATCTATTTTTTTTCCTTGAGGATTATATATTGTTAATGTTTGTTCTGTTACAATTTAAAAATGAATCTTAAATAAAAAAAAATTAATGACAAAGCAAAATACAGTTAAATATTTATCCATCCTCATTATTTCTTATTTTCAGTTGATATCTCTTGGACAAGTGCTCAGATTTGATGATGTGTGTTTTTATCAAATAATAAAAAACTGACAAATGACTTTATATGACTATATTAAATAAAAACTAGCAAGTGGCTTCATATGAAAAAATGTGGCATAATATCAAAAAATGTGGCATAATATCAAAAAATGACGACTATATATGACTATATCAAATAAAAAACATGACTTTATATGATTATATTAAATAAAAGAACTGGCAAATGACTTTTCATGACTATATCAAATAAAAAACAAATGACTTTATATGACTATATTAAATTTAAAAAATGGCAAATGATTTTATAAGGCTGTATTAAATAAAAACAAATGACTTTATATGACTGTATTAAATCAAAAACAAATGACTTTATATGACTATATCAATTGAAAAAAGAAACTGAGAAATGACTTTATAATATATTAAATAAAAAAACTGACAAATGACTTCATATAATTATATCAAATAAAAAAAAATGGCAAATGACTTTATATGACTTTATTAAATAATAAAAAAATCACAAGCAAATATTTACATGATTTATCAACGCTTTAAAAATTGTAATTCGCACTTAGAAAACTAGTTATAACTGAATTTTGATAAAATATGTATGCCACATCTTAATCTAATGCTTAACCATGAAGATTTCTGCCGATGATTAATCATGCTTTTGAAGCATATTTATAGCAACAAATATTTTATAAAGCATCAAATACAATAAAATATTGAACGGGAATCAAGTCCATTAAAACTTTATAATCCGCTCAAGTTATTTTTTTTTCAATTAAAAATAAAATCATGAAATAATTACACAATATATAATATTATAATAACACAAACTCCATAAATAAAAAAAAAAAACATAAAATTTTCTTTTTCTTTATTTTTGGTTTAGTATTTCGTGGAGTAAATAACATATCGATTTCTTAATGCATGTACAGCTTTCAACATGAGTAAAAAGCTATGTTTCGACAGAACCCTACTGTTTCCCATTAAGAATCTTAATTTAACGACATTAGATTGGTGTCCGTATGAAATATTAAAATAAATATATCAGACAATTGAATAAAATTGAATAATTTTGAATACATAATTTAATACTTTATTTGTAAGATGAATATTATTTTAATTAAAACGAAAATCAATGCAAATAAAATAATATTGAATATTATGCGGTCTATTTTAATGTCCATTTTGCTTGCCATTTTTTTATGTTAAATACTGTGAGCATCGAAAACTGGAATAACTAATAAATTGATTAAAATTACAATAAAATTTTTAATTAATTTCTCTATAAATAAATAAAATTTTTAAAAAGAATTTTTAATTTACAAGAATCAAGTGCATGATAATGCTATTATACTCTTTATAATAAACTAGTCTCCTTTATGGTTAAAAACCATAAAAGAAGAAACTATACAAATCTGTGAAATTTAAATATTGTTTTTATTGTGTAAAAATACAGAATAAAAACAATATTTAAATTTCACAGATTTATGTAGTTTTTTTTTTCTTTCTTTTTTGTATTACTATTCTTTGTCAATTTATTACTGAAATAAATCATTAATAAAAGGAAAAATAAATAAAAGAAATTTGGATGCTTTTTTTTTCGTAAGATTAAAATTATTTTGGAATTAAAATGATAATCAATGCTGTGCTACAAATAAAATAATGTGGATTATTCTGTGGACTATTTTTATGTAAATAAATTGAGTAAAATTACAATAACATTTCTAATTAATTTCTCTATAAAATCAATTAATTTTTTAAATTTACAAGAATAAACTGAAAGAAGTGCATGATAATGATATTGAAATAGTTAAAAAGATAATTTAATCATAAGAATATTTGTTTGAAAAATATAAATATTTCAGTGATTTAAAAATTGGTTCTATTTTAAAATAATAAAATAACAAACGCTCTATTCAAGTTCTATAAGCTAAGTTTTTATTCTAAAATTTCAATAAGCTAAATAATAAAAGTTCTATGATAAAAAATTTATAAACTAAGTTCTATTATAAAAATTTTATACGCTAAGTTATAATCTAAAAGTTCTATAAGCTAAATAATAAATAATAAAAAAGTTCTATTATAAAAGTTCTATAAGTTAATTTCTATTCTAAAAATATAAGTATATATATGCATATATATATACTCTTTATAATAAACTGCTTACCGTTATGCTTGCTGTTTTTTACAGAATAAAAACAATAATTACATTTCACAAATTTGTATAGTTTTTTTTTCTCTTTTTTGTATTACTATTATTTGTCCATTTATTACAGAAATAAATTATTAATAAAAATGAAAAAAAAAAAAAAATTAATACATAAAAGTAAATTAAATAGTTTTTTGTAACATGAAAATTATTTTGAAATTAAAACGAAAATCAATGTTGCGCTACAAATGAAAAAAATATGGAATATTCTTCTGTGGTCTATTTTAATCTAGATTTTCCTTTTTATTTTTTTCAAACACATACAAAAACCAATTTTATATACAAAATCAGAAAATTTGTACAATTTGCACATAATACGACCAAATCCGCTAGTTTCGAAATAGATTATTAATATACAACAACATAATTATTAGTAGTACAATAACACCATAGGTTCATACTACGTTGGTGTAATACGTGCACAGACATGTAAAATCCGAACACGAATTCAATCAAAAGCAAGCCATGCCAAACCATGGTCAGCCAGGTGAAAAAATGAGATTAAGATCCATTCTAATGGTCAGTTTGTTATTACTTTCCTGCTGCCTTTGTATTCGTGCCCATGAGAGGTCGCGATGACCGATCGATGGCGATCTAGACCTAGTGATCCAGTTATTCGTTGTGCCATGCTTGTAACTGAGGCCAAGCCAATTTGATATAAATCCAGAAAGAATTGCTCTGTGTGGTTTAAGGCTAGGTTATGTTTTCGTCAATTAGCTGGTGCTGAATAATGATTATGATGGCCACGATTTCCGAAACCAAATCATGGATACATTTAAATAATGCAGAAACCTACAATTTTTCCTGCTCTACTCCATTTCCCAAACTTTAAAGTTAAATTTAAATAAGAAATCCGAATTGTTGTATCTAGAACCAGGTAGCTAATACTTATGGAATTAAACACTTTATATTTATTTCCCCACCATTATTTTAAAATAGAACTTAGCTTATAGAATTTTTAGAATAGAATTTAGCTTGTAGAACTTTTAGAACAGAACTTTTATTATTTAACTCATAGAACTTTTATTTTAATATTTAACTTACAGAACTTTTAGAATAGAACCTAGCTTATAGAACTTTTATTTTATTATTTAACTTACAGAACTTTTAGAATAGAACCTAGCTTATAGAACTTTTATTATTTAGCTTATAGAACTTTTATTATTTTAAAATAGAATAAATATTTAAATAACTAAAATATTTATATTTTTCAAACAAGTATTCTTACGCTAAAATTATTTTTTTAACTATTTTCTCAGAAAAATACATTGATAATCCAATTATGTAGTAACCTCTATATTTATATTTCAGCTTCATCACCCACAATTTTCAATTACTTTTGGGAACACATGATTTTATATCCTTTGCAAAAAAGGATGGAGTAAAAGATTCAACTCCATATTTTTTTTTTTTTTTTTTTTTTTGCTTAACAAAACGGCAGTGTTCTGCTGTTCTTCATGATGTCAACCATTTAGTTGTTACAATGTTACAAGCTTAAATAGTAACTTACATTACAAAATACTCAATCCAAATAATAAATGACTAAAAACAATCTGAATTTTAAAAAACCAAAATCAACAATATTGCCATAAAATAAAATTTTGTAATTGAGCTTGAATGTCATTAAAATTTGATAAAAATAATTACAGAAAAAATAGACAGTAGTTTATAGATGTAATGATTGTATAATTGATAAATAAGTACAAAATGTATCCACAATAGCAAAAGGTAAGACCCTTTTAAACCAGTGAAGTCCAGAATTAAAACATTTACGCCACAATTTTCTATTTTAGTACTTTTAGTCTGTATTTAAATTCACTTACGTTTTTATTAAAATAACTAAGTCAACAATCTTAATCTAAGTTTGTTCTAATAATTAATTAATAATTTAATTTATTAAATTTTCTTATTTCTAATAATCCTTCAGTATTAAATTTAAATACTGTAGGTTTTATTGAACTTTAAAATAAGTTTATTTCTTCTTATTCTATTTAAAGTTAGAGCAGATTTAAAAATAAATCCAAAATGTAAAAGATAAAATCAACTTGTAAATTCCTTTCTGAACAATGTGTAATCACAAAAAAAAAAAAAAAAAAAAACTGTCTTTGAGATTTCGTAATGATAAAATAATTGGGGTCAAAAGTCTTTTATAAAAGTAATATAAGTTGAAGGATAAAAGGTTAAAACGTTTTTATATAAAAAAATAATTGCTTTTAAAAACAAAGGGCCACAGAAAAAAATCACAGATGTTTCTACACTTAAAAAGATAATCACTGTACATATATTCTTTGATATCATCAACATTCAAAACCTACAAGTGCCGTTATCCTCAGAGAGAGAGATAAGTTTAGTTGTTAATTCCTACTCGCGAACAAGAATTCGGAAGTCGTCTGCGTCAAAATGTGTGCCTGACCCGAATTTTCAATTATACCGCCCGGATATTGTGACAGAGGGTTAGAAAAAACAAACAACCTAATCAAAAAGAAACACTGTTAAAAAGAAACAAATAGCGGGAGGATTTTTCCCGCCATCTTAGTTAAAACTATTGTTCTACTAGAATTCTTTTTTAGTTTGTTCTTGAAGGTCGATTAACAAAGGTATTCACGCGTAAAAGGAGCCAATGAAAATCTTTGCTCCTTTGACCCGATGCATAAGCATTGTAAGATGACGTGTGTGCGTTCAAGGTTAAATTTCCGGCCTACTGGAATACAAAAACGAACAAGAACTGTTAACTTTAACATAAAGAACTTCACGATAAGGGTTAGGTCACAAAATTCTACAAGAGGTCAATTTTTTTTTACGGAATTCGTGTTCGCTATGAAATTTGTACCTTTCTTCAATAGGGAAATGTTTGGAACAATTTATCACCTGCGTGTGACGTCATCTTTTTGTATTATTCTGTCCATGACTAAGACTGGCTTACAACCGCAAGAGTTCTTCCTAGTCAAGATATGAACTCATGCATTAAGTATTGAAAAAAAAAATGTATCATAATTTTTTATAGTATAATAATAAGTGGACATGAAAAACAGCTTATCAATTTAATGTGTATAGTATCAGAAAAACACCATTTTTTTCACAGATTTTGTTAGATATAAGGTCAATTGCTAATATAATAATTTGTTGATAATGTTTTTTATAAAGTTGTCGTCATAATCTTATTAAATTTAACTTAAACAACAGATGAGAAAAAAAACTCTTTATTACATTTTTTCGCCTCATTTTTTTAAACTTATTATTAACATTATTCCGATTAAAACTGGAAACTTTAAATAAAAATTTTAAACTCTTCAGAATTTTACTATGATAAGCTTTTCTAAACCTTTTAATATGAATAAAATTAAAGGCTTTTAAAATTACGTATACTGTAGTATTTCTTTTCAAAATTGTAAATAAAACATTCTCTACTAACCATATTAAATTGAACAACTTTATTTGCAGCTTTAACTAAATCTAAATGTCCTTTTCGTGTACAACCCTAATACTACAACTTTTTTAATTTATAAAAACATGCCTGTACCCATTTTATTAAATAAATAAATATATATATATTAGGCTCCTTGACGCTCTACGGTGATATGAGATCGGGACCTACGGCTTAAAGTGGATTCCGAATCACTATAAGCATACATGGCACCGCTGGAATTCGAACCCGAAACCTGTGGTACCGAGAGCTAGGCACTCGGCCATCTGGCTTCGCTATATCCGCGCTTCGTTATAGACACTGTTTCAAAAAACGAGGTCAATAGATAGATAGCGTCTGTGTTGTTCAGCATCTTTCCTCGTGAGTCGGACTACGTAGTGGGTGTTTTCCGGGTTTTACCAATACGGGGTAGTTTTCCCTAAAACGTCCTCCCGGAAGGCACTGCCCTCCTTCATCAGCGTCACGGAACCAACTAATACTTCTACCGGGTGCTTCATCACAATTAAAGCTGCCTACTTTCCCTCCATCCATGAATAGATTACTCATGGTATATCCGTGCCGCACTGCAGGACACTGAGGATTAGACACACACAATCAAAATTTTAAAATCTATAATTGAAAATCTTATTAATTATATTAAAAAAAAAAAAAAAAAAAGAAAATGACCATATGGTGAGAATAGGCGCACGAAATACATAGGCTATGGTATTTGAATCCTTGCTTTATTTGGGAAAATTAAATAAATTTAAAATTATCAATTATATTTTAATTTAAATAAAATGAATGTATTCTGAGAATGGCCGCATGAGATACATAGGAGATGCGGTGTTTGAATCCCTGCTTTGTTTGAGAAAATTAAATAAGTTTAAAATACAACATAATTCCAGTTTTTTACTCAAATTAAAAAAAAAAAACCTAACCCTAACACCAAAACCAACAAAACAAAATGATGTAGCAACAAAAAAAAAAAAAAAAAAAAAAAAAAGAAAAGAAATTGTATAAAATTAAATGATACCATACAAAAATATTCAACCGCATTTCGACCTACATTCATGCGTATTCCCAAAAAGGGCAGATACGAAGAAAAATTACTACGCTGAAGCATTACCTCACTTCCATCCATTCATCCATCTACTTAACAATCCTTGGGATGAGATCATTTGAGTCGCTTGCGATGCCGGCATTCATTTTATCACGAGGAAGTAGTATATCTCGCAGACAGTTAATGTGTTCAAATGAGCCATTTTATTAAGTTCACGCATTCAGCCAGTGTTCCTCAAACATTTTGACTCCAGCTATTAAAATTTGGCGTTTGAAGCAGAATGTTAACTCAGGAATTGTGCAGTTGTTTTGAATTTTAACATTTCATTCTATTACAGAAAGGCATTTATTAACTCAAGATTCGTGAACTTTATCAGCATTTCTATTTTTAATTTTATTTTAAATCTTTTTATTATTAACAAATCTAGGAGATTTACCTCTGCTGACTTCATGCTTTTACAATTTAAATTGCTATTAAATTATAATTGCTCTAAATGATTCATTAAATGATGTTATTACTTAAAATGATAAATGTTGTTGAATGGTGTTATTCTGATTTTTTTTAACTGAATAAATACCTTCTACTAAAATTCAGATCTTCATTTAATGCTAAAAAATTAAATTCAGTCATTAAAATCGGCGTTGAAGCAGAATGTTAACTCAGGAAATGTGCAGTTCTTTTGAATTTTAACAATTCATTCTACTACAGAATTGCATTTATTAAGAGATTCGTGAACTTTATCAGTATTTTTTTAAAAAAATCGTTTTTATTAAAAATCTAGGAGATTTGCCTTTGCTGGTTTTTAGTTCTACAATCTTTTTCGTTTAATTAATTCATTAAATGCTGCTGATACTTAAGAATAATAAAGGATGTTGTTAAATGGTGTTATTCTGAATTTCTTTTTGACTCAATAAATAAATTCTACGAAAATTAATATCTTTACTTAACGCTAAAATTTTCGTTTTATTAATTTATGTTTTAATAGTTAATAATAAAAATATATGTTAAAATATTCTTCAAAGAGTTTATTGTAAAAAGGAAACGTACACCGACATACCGATAATGTATACTGGCCATTAGGAGGACGAGATAACGATGATGTATATAGACCAGAAATCTCCAAACTACGGCCCGCGGGCGGGCCAGTGTCATCCATCCGGCCCGCACATCGAATAGTTTATTATTGCTGTAATAAGTTGGATAAAAAAAAAAACACAGAATGATAATAACTCGGTTTTATTGACTTGTTAGGTAAAGCTTAATGACAAGCATAACACGCAGAAAATTTAATTTCAGCATAACAACTAACACATTATTGAAATGAATTCCACTAACATTGTAAACTAGTGAAAATCCCGCGGTTAACCCTCGGTAGTTATGTTGGGATAAAGAGTATCGCATATGTATGTATTATATCGATGTTTGGAATGTATATATCCTGAATCAAACATATGATTTTTATCCTGAAAATCCCCCAAAGCGGAATAGTCTAGAAATTATAGATAATGGCAGAAAAATTAAAACGGTTTTGGCCCTTGGTACTTACTGGAATAAACAGTATGGCCCTAAGGCTGGAAAGTTTGGAGACCCCTGATATAGACTATTAGAGGACGGATAACGATGAGGTTTACCCATTATTAGGAGGACGTATAAGATGTATACCGACTGTAAGGAGGACGTACACCAAGATACCGATTATGTATATTAACTATTAGGAGGACGTGAGATACCGATGGCGTATATCTACTATTAAAGGATGGATACCGATGACGTTTACCACTATTAGGAGGACGTATAACACGATGTATACCGACTGTAAATAGGACGTACAACGAGATACCGATGATGTATACTGGCTATTAGGAGGACGTATATTCTGTATATTCGCTATGGGCGTATATTCCTGTAAGGACTATTAGAGGATGGATACCTTTAAAAAGTACGGTTAAGTTATTTAGCATCCAATGTGACTTTTTTGTGTGTGTGCAGATCAATAGTTGGTTTTTTTTTTAGTCTATTTTTACCAAAAAAATTTTTTTACTCAGTAATAAACATTCGAATAGTTAATGGAGCAGTTAAAATAATCAAATATTATATTATTTAATCAAAATAATATTTAAAATCTTTCAAATTTTGTGTTAGTCATCTAAAATTCTGCGAAAATTTCTAATTAAAAATTCATGATTTTTAATCAGAAATTTTAGAAAGGTTATAAGAATATTTTATAAACTGGCATATAAAATGTACACTCAAGAGTCAAAACATTATGAGCACCCCTACATTTTGCAATGAACTCGCCTGGATGGCGTGGAAGGCACGTGATCAGGTGGAAGTGGTATTTAACTGGTATTAAGTGGTGGTATTAATTCATGCCAAGGCGGTTTGAAGCTGTGTTGCGCGCCAAAGGTGGGCCAACTCGTTATTGACAGGTGGTCATAATGTTTTGGCTCTTGAGTGTTATTAAATGAAAGATTTATACTCCGCCATTTATTACGCCTCTTTTTCAATTCCTTCTATTAACTCACACTCTCTCTATATATATCTTGTTCAAATTTTCAATCGTCCATAAAATACTTTTTATTCATTCACTCAAGTTCAAATACATTTTTTTTCAACTTGTAGTGGATGACACTGGATGTTAATACAGTTTTTTTCAAATATTAATTCACTAATTAAATTTAATTCATTAATTTTAGTTTTTTTAAATTTAAGTTGCATGTATCTACCAATAGATGGCGCCAGATAAACTTATAAAATGAATGCAAATTATTTATAAAAGACTTTCTGCGGAAAAAAAAAAAAAAAGTAGGAATTGAATTTAAAAATTTTTTTTTTTTTTATATTACTTGTTAGTAGTATTTTTTGGATATTGTACTCATAAATACTTGCAACATAAAATAACAGCCATTTAAAATATCGTACACATAAATATTTTAATCACGTAATACAATTTTTAAACTAATCAGCATAACAATCAAAAATTAAATAATAGTAATAGTTAATTAAATTACTATAATAAATGGGTTATCTTAACATAATATGACTAATCCCTATTAAAGACAAATTGTTTCGCTCTGTTGAAATTAAGATTAATTGCTTCATTATTGAAAAAGATTTATTTAATTTTTTCAAATTGAACATTATTTATTAGAAACAATTACTTTACATTGTAAGATCATTGCGCAATAAAATAACAGAACATAATTAATTAGCTTTTTTTTTTTTTTTTGCATTCATTAAGAAAGTCTTTTACTTTTTAATGAATGAAAAGAACTAATTTGATTTCATAATATATTAAGAATTTTTCTCGCATTTAATATAATTAATACAGTCACTTTTTTTACTTGATATTCAACATTAAAGTATACTACTATACGCACATAGAAAAATTTAATCCTTTTTCCCCATTTCCACGATTTAATAAAGATTGGATTCAAAAAATTAAATACAAGATTAATTTTACGAAGAATATAATAAATAATAAAAGTTCATTCTGTCAAAAAATTTATTTTAAGAACATTATATTTTTATAATAAACTAATAGATCTGAATTGACATTGCACAGTAAACAAATAATAATAACAAAGAATAATAAATAAAAATAAAAATAATAAATAAATAATAATAATAATAACTAAATTATGGTTAAATAAAGAAGCCATTTTTATCCAATATTTTTTTTATTTAATCTATTAGCATTTATTTCTGCAAATATAATAATGTTAGTTTGAAAAACAAATTGCAACTAATACTGTAAACTTCTACTTTTTTTTTCTCATTAATAACGTAGAATTTAATTAATGGCGCCAGTTCTGTTTTTAAGACTGGCGCCATCTAGTGTCATAAAAATATGATGGCAACAAAAATTAAGGTTTTTATTTAATTAAATTATTGAATAAGATATTATCAATTTTATGTGATTATTAAATTATTTAATTTTTCATATTTTTAAGTTATAAATGTTTGAATGAAATAATAAATTCAGAAAAATACTGAATATCTGAGTCATACTGTAACATACACACATACATACATTTTTATATACATAAATCTATTTCGTTTTTATATAATTAAGATTGGATTGAAATATACATAAACAATATTAAATAAATTATTATATTAGAATTTAATTAAAGGCGCCAATCATTTTTCGCCATATGGTGTCATAAAACTCTGGCAACAAAATTAAGGTTTTTATTTAATTAAATTATTTAATAAGAGATTATCAATTTTATGTGATTATTAGATTATTTAATTTTTCATATTTTTAAGTTATAAATGTTTGGAATGAAATAATAAATTCAGTGGTAAAACTGAATATTTAACATACAACATACACACATACATCCATTTTTATACACATAAATCTATTTTTATCTAATAAAGATTGGATTGAAACATACATAAACAAGATTAACAAACAATGATTAAATCAATTATTAAATTGATGGTGTCAGTGAGTTTTTTAAAACTGGCGCTATCTAGTGGCATAAAAATCTGATGGCAATAAAAATTAAGGTTTTTATTTAATTAAATTATTTAATAACAATTTTTTTTTTCATATTTTTAAAGTTACAAATTCTTTGGGATAAAATAATAAATTTGGGAATAATTCAAAACTAAAAATAAAATAATTTTAATTTAAATAATTCAAATAATAATAAATAATTCAAATAATAATAAATGATTCAAATAACAATAAATAATTCAAAATTGGGATAAAGTCAAATCTAAAAAAAAAGTTCGTTTTTATCTAATAAAGATTTGATTGAAATATACATAAACATGTTTAAACAACAAAAACGTTATTATATTCAAGAAAATTTTTGAAAATTGGCTAACCGCTAACAACGAAAACCCAGATGCAGATAAATTGTAATATCTAATATAATACTAATAATTATGACAGTTGAATCATGGCACTCCTCAACCGGTATGCGTCATGACGAAATACCTTTAGAAGAAAAGGAAAAGTTCTTTTCATTGCTATGTGTCCTTCACTCACATTTTCATTTAAAATCCCACACGCGATCGAAATAAATAGATTTTCTAGTGGGTGTACGAACTGGTACTTGCGAACCGAACAATGCCGCTTCATCAATGGAAAGTTTTCCTTTCCTTCAACAATCTTTTTGAAATCTTTTCGTTTGTGTGCGTGCTGTTGCCAAACGTTTATTTGAAACTGTTATGTCTTAATCGTCTGAGGTAAAAAAGAGGAGTTATTGTTGGAGAAATTGTTGTTTTGTTTAACTTGTTAGAATATTCAAATTCCATCTTTCACGGCCTACATTCGTTTGTGCTAATAGTGTTTGAGTTGGCATTGTTTGAGAATGGTTGTTTTGTTTAACTGAGTATTTATTTTTCTTTCAGATATCTAATTGTTTTATTTAAAAATGCAAACGAAAATATTTATCAGACCTGTGTGGCTAGCAAGTCAAATTGCAGAACGCTGCTTGATGTAAGTAGCAGCTGCTAACTTGTAAAAAAAAAAAAGGAAAAAATTCGATGGAAATTAATCCTTTGATAAAGAGTCTCCAATTACATTTCACTATTCAACACGCTGCCTTTACTTTTTAATAATGCAACAAAAAATAGCTAATAAAATAAAATGTTTTTATTAATTAGAAAAAATAACACGATCACTTAAATAAAACATAAGTTCATACTTTAATAATTGAATTTAATATTGCGATAGTAAATAATGGAATTTTTGTAACTACTTTTCCACTGGTAACTGCTTAAATTAATATATAAATTTTTAAATAATCTGCAAACAAACAAATATATATATACATTTAAATAGTTAGAAAAATGTACTGATGTGAAGTTTTAACTTTCTTGTATTTTTATAAGTTATCTGAATACAAATATTTGCAAATTTAACAAAGAATTGATAAACAGACGAAATAAACAGGCAAAATTTTAAACTGAATAATAATTAAATTAATTTTAATTAATAATTAAACAGACAAAATTTTTTTTTGTTTCCATTCCTTTTTTTTTTTTTTTTTTAATTCGTATTCTGATACCTAATTTTGTTTATTTGCATTTTTTTTTCATTTACGTTTTTTTTTGTTTACACTATTTATACTTTTTTGCTTTACAATACAAGTTATAATTTGCAAAATTAAGCTTGACAATCAGTACCTAACGGACACATATCATGAGCAGATAAAAAAAATAATCTTGAAGAACTCTTTTGGTTTGTTTTCATTTCTGAAAACTTATGATACGTTAGCAAAGTATGGCTGATTTCGGAAAAGTATGGAACAGTCTTTGGGAATCCATTGTTTTAGGTAAATATAAATTTAAGTTAGACACAGCAAGACAAACATAGTAACAAATCCTCTTAAACAATATAATAAATTATTACTTCTCTTACTCAATATCATTTATATTATTTCACGTTGTACTATATTTTTACTCAATGTTATTTATTTTATTTCACGCTATACTATATTTTTACTCAATGTTATTTATATTATTTCGCGTTATACTACATTTCTACTCAATATTATTTATATTATTTCGCGTTATACTACATTTCTACTCAATGTTTTTTATATTATTTCACGTTATACTATATTTCTAAATGTTATTTACATTATTTCACGTTATGCTATATTTTTACTTAACATCATTTATATTATTTCACGCTATACTATATTTTATCCTTTTTATTTTCATTTAATGCGTATTTAATGTAGTAGAAATATTCATATACAGCGTCAAAAATATACACAGAAATGTTTTGAAGTTAAACCTAAAGAAAAATTTAATCAAAAGATATAATTTATAACTTTAATAGTGACCTCATTTCTTCAATTTTTAAATAAAGTATATAGCAATGTCTCTGAAATACGCAGGACATCATGCAAGGAAATCTATAATCAAAGGTCTTTTAAAAACCTAATAAAACAAGAGCATAAAAACTGCAATATATTCCTTCCCAGTATTTAATAAAATAGGAGCATAAGAAGTGCAAAATAATCCTTCCCAGTACAGATAAAAAGCTATTAAGCTCATACCACTGGAACATAACCTAAAAATAATCTAATAACAAAACGCTTAAAATAGGAAACTAAGCAGATGCAGTCACTTAATATGATTATTTTTGTGGAAATAATTTTTTTCCAGAAAGTACAGTTATGGGGAATATTAGTTTACATATACATATATTATATTATATGCAGAAGCATATATATTTTTAATAATGTAAACAACATAAGTTTGTTTACAAAGGGCAAATAATAAATATATTTTAACAAAGAAAATGACTTAAACATTATAAATCTTGAAATATAAATGAACGAAATCATCATTTCATTGCATGTTGGGTACTGACGAGAGAATATTCTACATTATTCAGCAGATTCAGCGTTTCACAATGGTGTATCATGGAGGGCTTGCTAAGAGGTACCTACTATGTATCATCACACACAATTTAAAACTAATTTTTATCCCTATATTAATTGCTTTTTAGCTTCAGAGTTCAACGAATTACAAATTTTTTGTAACTATCTCTCGAAGACATCGCTTCTCACACTCGAAACTCAACCTCATTATCTCTTAGATAATAAAACTTAATAATTAGCAGAGTTACTAAATTTAGTTAAGACATACGCAAATATGAATAGAATTAATTAGAAATATGTATAGTTAAATTCATCATTGAATGTTGTCCTAGTTTACTTATTCACAAACTTCTATGCTAAATGAAGTAATTGGCAAAAATAATTAATAATATATTTTTCTTCTTCTTCTTCATTGGCGCAACAGCCCTTGGTGGGGGCCGAGGCCGTCTGCCTCCTGGCAGATTTCGAGACAGGAGATGTTTTCTTTTTACGGGGAAGGATTGTTAGCCTTACGCTCTGACAGTCATATCAGACCGGACCCTACGGTTTAAAGTAGACTCCGACCCACTATAAACATCCCTGGCACGGCCGAAACTCGAACCCGAAATCTGTGGTACTGAGCGCTAGTCATCGGCCATTAGGCCAATGATATATTACATCATCATCAGTGGCGCAACAGCCCCATTGTAGGCCAAGGCCGTCCACCTACTGGCAGATTTCGAGACAGGCGATGTTTTCTTTTTAACGGGATAAGATTGTCAGTCCTACGGCCAACGCTATACAGTCATATTAAATCGGGAACTACGATTCAAAGTGGACAGCAACGTATATGATGTGTTTTAAAACTTATTTAACCAATATCAAATCACTAGAAAATTCAAAATTTTTAACAAGTAAGAAGGACTTGGTTACTAGATGCAAAAAAATGAGAAGTGCATATAATAGAAAAAACCAATACCATTACAGTAAAATGCATTATATTATTATTATTACAATAAAAATTTCTAATAATTGTAATTATTTTACATGTGGTACCGAGCGCCAGAGCGCTAGCCACTCGGTCATCCGGTCCCAACGATATATTACAATGAATTAAAATATAAAATAAGAATCAGTTATTTACATTCAAAAATTTAATTGTTATTTACTTGCAAATATAACATCTGAATCATTTTTTATTAACATAACATCTAAATCATTTGTTGCTTCATTTTTTCAAAAAAATTTATTTAAAAGCATGTGAATTTAGTATAAAGCAATTGAGCATAATCATTTAATGCATTTTTACCCGACAAAAAAAGTGCAAGGAAATCAGTTTCCAATTTTTTTTCCAATTCGTGAAAGCGGTCAATAAACGAACAATCAAGCATGTCTGACGGATGGTCAATTCGCAGAATAAATCCCATGAACCGTAAAATTAGTCATCTTTTCATTCCTTTTCCCTCCTCCTTAAGCCTGAGGGAGGATTATTTCCTCAAACGATATTTCACGAGAAAATGGAAGTTAAAGTCATTCATCACTTACAGGAAATGCAGGGCGTTTAGGAAAATCCAAGATAAATTGTCATTTATGCATAAAATGAGGTAATATAATTAAAGTACAAAGTTTACATCATAAAATTTTAGTTGCATACTATTACATATAGCCATGAGTTAGCGTTCAGTAACTAATGATACATGAGTTTTGTTAAATGATGGTAAATATCGACATATTGTTTACCAGTAACAAGGTATTTAATCGATATCTGAGGTAACTATGTTCATCATTAATCAGAGGAACAGGGGGTGGGGGAAGATGACTTAAGCCTACATTGATCAATAAGCAATTTGGGATGTAACCCTCTAGGAATTTTAATGGGAAAATTGTTTGTAATTATTAGTATTATCGATAAATACTGCTATGTCCAAAAGTAAGACCAATTTTCAATTTAAATTTCCCGGGCTTATGGTATTTCAATTTTTTTTTCTTCTTTTTTTAGGTTTGCTGGCGCTGTCCTTGACTTCTGTATGAAATTTGATGTCAAAATATTCATTAGTGTTTGAGTTACGCTTGGCTTTGTTCGGCGATTTCGGCGATTTTTGAAATGTCGGAATTCATTGAGCAAAGAATTTGCATTTGATTTTGTTTGCGGAAACGTATAGAATGTTGCAGAAAGCCTTCGGTGAGCATTCCTATATTGGAAAGAAATGCTTAGAAGTGGTATAAACAGTTCAGAGAAGGCAGAGAACGCGTTGAAGACGAAGAGCCCTCTGGTCCACCATCACACTCAACCGACGAAACTCACGTCCAAACAATTAAAGATTTGGTGCTTGCAAACCGTCGATTTACATTTAGAGACCTTGCTGAGGATGTTGGAATTTCAAAAGGATCGGTCAATTCCATTTTGGGCCTCAAACGCGTCAAATCTCGATGGGTACCGAAAACACTGAATACACCAGCTCCCACTGCATTGATTCTTTGTGACTTTTTCGCCAGAAATGAAACCCATATCGTTCCAAAACCACCTTATTCACACCGTGCGACTTCTGTCTACTCCCTAAACTCAAAAGACCACTCCAGGGACACCGTTTTAATCCGATCGAAGAGATTCAACTTGAATCGCCGCGCGCTTTGAAGGCTATCCCTGTCGATGACTATTTAGCATGCATTGAGGATTGGAAAAAACGTTGGCATGACTACATTGTGTTCGGAGGGGATTACTTTGAAGGCGACAAAATAAATTTGGAAGAATAAATAAAGAGTTTTTGAAAAAAAAAAAAATTAATTGATCTTCCTTTTTGGGCACAGTAGTATTAACTTAAATGTTAATATATACTTACAATGAAGAAGAGGAAAATGAAACTTGAATCCTTTAGACAGAAAATGAGCAGTATATTTTGCTTAAAGTTTCTTTTGTAATACGCTTTTATTTTTCTCGCATGTTATTAGTTTTAATGAATAACGGATGGCAATAGGAAGTGTTAATCGACAATGAGCTACGTACTTCCGCCATAATCACATTTTAGGAGGAACTCAAGGTCCCAAAGTCGAAGTGAAAATAAAAGTGAATGAAACATGAAGTACATGAAACTGATACAATAATTAAATTTGAATACAATCAATCAGTTAAAGATGACATTTTAATTATCTAATGTCATCAGTTACTATTATTTGATAAATTTGCATTAAGAAAAATTCCAAATAAAACAAATACTTTTAATTATCCAAAAAGACAAAGCTATTTCTATAAAAAAAAATTAAAAAAAAAAAAGAAAAGAAAAGATAAATAAATTTTACTTTTAATATTAAAAATTCTTTAGTATCTTTAAAAAAAATTTACTTTTCAAAATTAACTTATACAGTTTTTACTTTATTATTAAATCTCTGATAAATATAACTTTTTATATTTATATTAATTATTAGATAGTTCTGAAAATTAAAATTAAAATTTAAAGGCATTTATCATATTAGAGTACTAATAAGTATATTAATAATATATAAATTAAATAAAATAAAATAGTAAATATTAATTATAATAAATAGTAAATATTAAGTAATTACTTAAATACATTTTTCTTAGATTAATTATTTTCTGCTATATTTTTCATATTTAATTAAATAATATTATAAATTAAATTATTTTAAAAAATGTGAAGATTAATAATATTATTAATGAATATTAATTTAAAAGATAAGTTATTAGAATAGTAAATAGGATGAATATATATTAATCATAGTTTGTATTCAATAAATATATTTCACATTAATTAAATAAAAAAGTAAAATGCATACATATTTCCTTTATAATTTTGTATATTATCTACATAAATACTTAATAGTAATTGAAGAATTATTATTAATGATTCTATAAAAACATATATAGTATAAATATAATATTATATGATTGATTATTTATATATATTTTTCTTGTTTTTTTTTATATATTTTACTTCTTTATTTAATAAACACTTGAAATATGTATTTTTATAGGACTTAAATTTACTATATTAAAAAAAAAGCTGAATTTTAAAATGTGCAAATGTGTACTTGTGTGAAAAAGTGGCAACGAACATTTCGAACATTTGAAAAAAATTTTTCGACATTTTGAAAAATGTTCGAAATTCTGTCTAGTCCAACAAATTTGTTTTATAGTTCATTGGAATTCGAATGAAAGTGAATTCTCGAGATGGAACTATTCTGCTGGTATAAAAATTGTGTGGGACTACTTTATCTTTTTTATTTTGCTTCCCTGTCAATAAGAAGTCGAATGACACTCAATTCTTCTTTTTATTAACGAATATGCTACAAATACGATGAGGAACATCAAAATAGTTCTACACAAATTTTGCACGAGCAAAATAGTTCCATCTCAAGAATTCACTTTCATTCGAATTCCAATGAACTATGAAACAAATTTGTTGAATTAGACAGAATTTCGAACATTTTTTGCAGTGTTGCCAGTTCCACACACACATTTGCAGTCAATCACAAATTTGTTGAACTAGACAACATTTCGAACATTTTTTTCAGCGTTGCCAGTTCCACACACACATTTGCAGCCACTCATGCAAACCGACCAGAAGGGTCAACAGCCCTTAAGTCGTAAACTCAAAAGGGCAGACCTGTCATTTTCCCTCTCAAATTTGTCCCTTGGACCAGAACACGAAGTCGCTGGTGGGACTTCAAAATAATACCGTGCCCTACTTGATCATTGCATGCTGCCACAGAGCGCTCCTAAATTCAATAAACAACATGCAATCTACCGACACGCCTCGGAATTGATAAGCCAAACGATATGTGCTTGGGGGAAAATCGTCTGGTCAAGTTAAGTGGAAGTATTGTTTCTGGCAGAAAGCATGTGTTCATTGGAGCAAATAGTGACGCTGTTTTCCCCCTCCTACCAGGCAGAATTCGAATCACCATGAACCATGGCCAGTGTCCAAGGTACATTCGAATAGAAATAAATCTGGGTCATCACAGTTTGAACTTGAAAAACTAACCGCTCATTAAAAACAGATAATTAATTTCTTTTCAAAGCACCTTTCCACGGTTCCCTAACCAGAAAATTGATACTAAAAAGAAGAATAGTTTGTTGTGTTCAAAATAAATAAAACTGGCCTAAATTCCAGGCCTGTATATAAAGAAAAGCTTGTTTCTTATAGAAAAATCTGCGGGTTTTTTTTTCCCTCTCTCTCTGTCATGTCATTTTATATGATTTGTAAAGTTTCATTTATTAACTTTTCAAAATCAATATCATATAATCTTAAGAAAATTTGATGGAATTATATATTAGCATTTAGAATAATAAATTTTACAATAGAGTGAACTATAATATAATTATGTATATATATATATATATAGTATATTTTATAGGATTATTTTATATGTGTCTTTTGAAATTTGTGTTTATACAATCTGTGTGATGAAAAAAAGAGCAAAATTAGTTTTCTTTATTAAAACTTAAATATAACCAGAATGATGATAAAATAACAAAAATATATAAAAGAAGTTAATGGTATTCATTTTCAATAAAAATCTTTTTCATAATAGAATAAAAAAAAAAAAGACGAAATCAACTTGTATTATTTTCAAGAAATTCATGGCAATTTTTTTTTTCCTGTCAACATAAAATTAAAAAAAATAATTTGTAAATAAAATAAATTTTGACAATATTTAGTTTTAATGAAATTAGAACGCAATAGTGTAGTGTTTTATTTTTTTTTTTAATGCTAAATTAGAATATTAATTTTTTTAAAGCTACAAATATGTAAGTGTCATATTTTTATTGACTGTGATAGATTTAATACAACATCCATAAAAACAATGTTTAAAAATAATTAAATCCTGTTTTCTTTTCTTCAATCTTTTTTAGAACTTAATTTATTGCAGGTATTTATTTTAATGCATGTATTTATCCTTACTTATTGAAAGATATATAAAAAATTTATCTATCTATTTATATATATATATTACAGTTAATAAATAAATTAACCTTCCATAAAGTCTTTTTAATTCATATATGATTTCATTGTATGCCTGTTTCATAAACTAGTATGATGCGCGTGACATTTTGACAAATTTTGTAATAGCTAGGATTCTGTTTTTTTTTTTTTTTTTTTTTTTTTTTTTGTAATATATGATTTGTTAATATATATATATATGTGTGTGTGTGTGTGTGTGTGTGTGTGTTATTAACAATTTATATTTATTGAAAGGTATATATATATATACCTTTCAATAAATAAGGATAAATACATGCAATAAAATAAATACCAATCATAAATTAAGGATTGAAGATAAAGAAAACAGGATATTTTTTTATGCTTAGAAGTGATCGGTTTCATTTTACACAAAGTTTTGCCAATTTTTGTTGACAGTACATTTTTAGGTGGTGGCAGAAGTTGCTTTTCAGAAATTTACCGCTAAAAAAAAAAAAAGTCCACAAATTGTATGAAGAGGCCTATAATCCGAACATCGAAATGTAAATTTTTTTAGCATATAATTTACTGATTATAGGTAGGAAAATACATCACTCAAGGTAATTTAATTTTTAATAAAAAAAAAAAAAAAACATCTCAAATCCTTTCTTCAACAAACCTGCAACCACTAGGAATTTTGACGGAACTGCTGCATAACTGAATAACTACCGATTTCAAATTAAAGACCACCTGCTTTTTGTTATGATATGACATCGCTCAAGATACAACTACATTTTTTATGGTTATTCTATTTATTTATAGAAATACTGAACTCTTTTTATTGCCTCTTTAATATACTTTTACAAATGAAGGCAAAAGTTGTCGTCTAATGGAAAACGAAATTGTTGGCCAGGTCTCGTGATTTGTTGAACACACCTGTTTGTTGTTGGAGGTTGGAATGGCCTTGAAAAAGAGGTAGGTGCAGCGCCGACTGGTCAACGTCCGAAATTGGAACAATTTCCCTTGTTGTGTGTTCCTTTCTTATTTAGATTGCAAACGAAAGCTTTTCAAATTCGAAGCATTCAGTTAAACAATTATTAAAAAAATTATCCTTCATTTCATGATTCAGTAACAATAGTTTTCTACATAAACTTCTAAAGAACAATTTTGAGTCGAGATTGTAGAAGTAGAGTTTTATGTAAACTTTCTTTTTATACTTATTACTTAATCTTCAATATTATTGTAACTCAAAGGACACAGAAATGAATTTTTATATCACTTATAATAATTAATAAATTTCTAGAAATATTTCAGTTTTAATATGGCATTATTTTTTACGTGAATGAATGAATGGATGGTAAATTGTGTAATTAGATGTTTTTAGTGTGTGGATCATAGTGGTTTGTGGACAGTGCTTGGGTCTTAAATTTGGGCTGCCGGGTTGTAAATCTCAAAAGCAAAGCCTAACAAAAACTTTCAATGTCTGTGCTAGGGATGGGGTTTATTAAATCCTTGGTTTGAAGGTTTGGTTTGTCGTTCAGCGATTTTTTTGTGCACACTTTAGGCTAATTAGACTTGGAACCAACAGTTTAATGGGGATTCCCAACACTACTACTACACACTCCCTCAGTGTTTTGGGAGAGAGTCTGAGTGGGCACTGTGGTTTGGGTCCTATGAGACCAGGAACTACGGTTTTGATTAACTCTGTGATGGCACAGGCCGGGATTCGAGACCACGACCAATTTGTAAAAGAGCGTCAGGCGCTAGACACTCGAATCATTCAGGCCCCGATTCCAAACCACTAACAAACATCGCCACCTCCAGGATTTGAACCTGAATCCTGTGGTACCAAATGCCAGAGCGCTAGTCAATTAACCATCAGGCCACCCGTAAGTGAAGGAGGACACCAACTCCTATAGATGTCATTCCTAGAAGATGTTTACTCAAGCTTATGTATGAAATGCAGTGGTACATCCGAATAAAAATCTACTATATATTTGCTTTTGTAATGATGAAAGATCTCAAGACAGCCTAGCCATATATACCCGCGTTCAAAAAACAACATTCTGTAAATGAATACATGTAAAAATAATGCCTCAAAATATATGTTATGTTATGAATATCTTTTATTTACAAATACAGAAATTCAGTGGATTTTTTTTTTTTCGCATCATTTCATATAAAAATTACTATTAGAATAGTGATATATCCAGAATATTAAAAATTCTATGAACACTTTTGCCTCCAGCCAGTGGCGTAACTATACAGGCCAACACTGTGGAGTTCCTCACCATCTTTTAATAAAGCACTACCTACAGTATGACTTTTTCGAATGGAAATTTTGGAGTCTTCTCAATAAAAAATATATTGTCACTTTCTTTTTTCGAATAAATGTTCGAAGTGGTTCGAAATCCACTTAAAATGGCCCCGTATTATTTTTGGGCGTATGGCTACACTATGACATTTTAATTTAAAGGAGGTATTGGAACATTAAAATTACTACGAAATTTTAATTTAAAAATATTTTAAATTTGTTACAATCTATTTGTTAAAATTTTTTTTTCGGGCTTTCTGATCATCAAAATTCTCAATGACAGCATAAAGTTTCAAGTTTCTGGCTATGGAATGTTCGATGGATAGAATAACCAAATTGTGTATTTTGTCTTCCCCATATAAATTTCTTAAATAGGTTTTTATAATAATAAATGTCAGGCCCTTTTGATGTTTTGCAAAGTGGCATTTGCCACAATATTCTCCAATACAAACCTTTTAAATCATTTTACAATTTTAAATAATTTTTTATAAATTTAAATGGGCCTGAATGACCGAATGTCTAGCCCTCTGTGCCATGGATGTTTGTAATGGTTTTGGAATTCACTTTAAACCGTAGATACCGGTCTCATATGAGCGGGGACTAACCCAATGGACTTCTTTTCACCCACATCATGGTGCTTGGTACCACAGGTTTCGTAGTTGTAGTAATAGTTGTTGTTGTTGCCATGGATGCTTGTGGAAGGCTCGAAATGCCATTTTAAACCGTAGATCCCAAGTCTGACT
The DNA here is from genome assembly GCA_021605095.1 of Caerostris extrusa. NCBI lineage: Eukaryota > Metazoa > Arthropoda > Arachnida > Araneae > Araneidae > Caerostris > Caerostris extrusa. The sequence goes on along the minus strand of BPLR01017884.1, from coordinate 121,762 downwards.
TTGACCGTAACGGCTTCAGTCATAGGAGACCGGGAACTACAAACTTAATTCTCCACTACAAACATCCATGGCATCATTCCAAATCTGCAAAATGTGGCAACTGAGTCCAGAGCGTAACTGGTGTGGTAGTAGTAGTAATGGTCTAATATGATAGTAGAGCGTTGTCTTAATATTTAACTAGTCTTCCGCCCTCGTGGTTCATCGCTAAAGTGAAGCATATTATCCTTAGCCATGCACCAGTCGCCTGCGACGGGGTCTATTGAACCTGGTGTAGGTTTTCCTGCACCAGGGGGTTAGTAACAACAACAACACAATTTTAAATAATTTATTAAGTTATCGTCGCAATAAAGAAATGTTTGTTTATATTAATTTAAAAAAGTCTTTATTGGCCAAACAGGGTTTGAGATATTTGAGTATTTTATGAAAACGTGAGATAAAAATGTAATAAATTTTAATTATAATGAGAACAGATTTTTTTAATAACTATCGTTACATTTTTATAATTAAAGATAATATTAAAATATTAATGCAATAAATGGATTTAATATTAAATATAATTCTTTCTTTGAAAAACATTTATTGTTGCCGGACACAATAGCAACAAAGTATGCCATGACAAAGCAATTATCCCTAAAAATTGTAACCAAGTGACAATAGAGGAAAATAATTTGTATAAATAAATAATAATTTTTCCATTGCGACATGTTCAATAACATGCAGTGACTAATACTCACCCAAACACGAATTTGGAGTCGGCAAAGCAGGAAAGTATTTCTCACTGGAGGAAATGACTTAAAAAAACGCGCAGTAAAATGACTCTCATTTTTATAAAGTTTGGTTAGTTTGGAGATGCAAAATTTTTACGCGAATTATCTATTAAAATAAAAATATATAGTTTGAAAGCAATTAATAATATTAGATAAAAAAATATTTTGTCCATTTAATATTAAATTTTCACATACAATTATAATCATTAAGGTAAGAAAATAATATTAATTTATTTTGAAAATAGTTTATCAGAAAATATTTATTTGTGTTTTTGTTAATTATTGTTTATTGGAAACTTCACGTAAACACTTCTTCATTGGCGCAACAGCTCCATCGTAGGCTAAGGCCTACGGAAAACTTTTAAACATGAGATGTTTTCCTTTTTACGAGGATAGGGTTGTCAGACCCACACTCTACAGTCATATTAGACTACGGGCCGATGGACTAATAGTTCTGATGCTCGATTACCACAAGTTTCTGGTTCAGTTTACCATGGGTGTTGCCTAAAAATGCTTTAATTTTTTTTAGAAAGCAAATTAATAATGGAGAAAATTGACAGCAAACAAATCAAAATAATTGACTCTTAAAAGAAAACTGTAGTAGCAAAATAAGTTTAGGCGCTGAAAATTTTTAATTGGCATACAAATAATATGCTAGTAATTTTTTTCTTCTTTTACTAAAAATACAATACTTATGCCATTTATAAAATGTATTTTTTGTAAAATGAATTTTTTCATAATCACAAATTTGGTATCTGATTAGCAGTGCAAACCGAATCGAAAGTTTACCTGACTGTCGAGGATGGACAATATAAATTCGGCAGTCAGAAATTCTTTCTGTTGCGCTCGAAGAAGAATAGTGAAACTCCCAGATGCCATTCTAGAAATGTTAATTTAAAATATGCATTGACAGAATGTGCTTACGGCATAAAACTTTTCTTCGGTTTTCTCTGTGTAACGCTGAATCTGCTACACATCTGACTTTTTAATAGCTAAATATCTCATATCATAGTGACTGGTATTTGAAAACAACATATTTTTAAAATAAATGAGATAAAAAAATTAATGAATATTTTTAAAGAATTTATGTACAATTTTAAATATATTCGATTATTAAGTGATCGAAATTGCAGACAATATTTAAAAATTGCTACATAAACTTAAGAAAAAAATTCATTTTTTAAAAAAATGCATAAATGTTTCCTTCTAAATAAAATGAAATGGGGTTGTTTTTCTAAGGAAATGTTGTAAAATATTAATAAAATTGAAATTGATTTTGAAAAAATTTCTAACATAATATACATTTTTCATAAATATAATCCAAGTTTTTCAGCTTAGAAATCTATTCAAAGTAAGTACGGGTTTATAATATTTCCTGTTTTGAGAAACAATGATAATAATACTATCAGACAACACAATTTTTATCAATATATTTAAGAAGAAAATACTTTTAAAAATTCTATATTGTACAGTTATTTCAACTTCCAAAAAAGGAAAATAGAAAAAAAGGAAAATATTGCTATTACATTAGTTGAAAACACTTTTTGAAAATACATGCATTTCTTAGTTGGATAATACAAATAAAAAATATTATATTGAAACTGGTTAAAAATGTTTTCATCTATATACATTATTGAATGTAAATACATTTAGATAAAATTATTTTATTCTTAAATATATTAATAAAAAAAAAAAACTTCTTTGAAGAGTGATAACAAGTTAAGGAAAATAATCAATAATTTTTTAATTTATTTAAACACTGTGAAAAAAAAAGTATTATCATACATATATGCATGAAACATTTACTATTTTTATTTAAAAATATTTCCATAAAAATTTCATAGGCGTTTTATTTATATATTCATTTGTAGCAATTCAAATAATATAAACAATTTTTAAACTAAAACAAGTTTTATTTTAAACTAGTTTTCAATATCAAGGAAAACCTGCATTCTTTTAAAAAAGCTGCTTGAATATAGGAACAACTCTAAATCAAAGAATAAAATAAAAATGAGTAATTCAAAATATTTCAATTAAAATAAACGATTAGATGATATAAAGAACCTTTCCATGTTTTGACCTACATTCTTACTGAATACAGAGTGAAATAAAAATAAATTATCAAGTAATAATAATAGTGCCTCCTCATACATTTAATTTTTGCAAATAATTTCATTTAGTACCACATTATACCTATGTTTTCTCATAAATATCATGATTTTATGATCTGTATTTTAAAAGCACTGATATTCTTCCATTTTGTTAGTTTTTATTTAGCAAAAATCATTCAAACGATAATTTCCCAAACGATTTTCGTTGTCAGTCATTAAGATCTGCAGTGAAGTGATAAATTAGCACGGTGATGTTTCGAATGTACAGAAATGTTTCATCTTTTTTATTTATTTTTTATGTGTGGTTTTCGAAGTTAAAAGAAGTTTATTGACCGTAACATGTTACAACCGATATTCTGATACAAAGATGTAATGGCGCGAAAACTGATGAACGTTTATTGAAAAAAAATATATATTTTTTTCTATAAAATTTTTACGACATGAATGCGTATTCTATTTTTGCACGCACCATCACCAATGGTAATCAAAATAACTAATGAGTTCAAATTTGAAAAATCCGTTTTGAATGTAGAAAACATAGCAATATCAGCTTTATTTAGGGTGCAAGCTAACTTAAAGAAAAGAAAATTATCATTTAAATACATTTTCGCAATAAATATATGTACATTATTTACCTTTTAATATATATTTTCTAAACTAATATAACACTACAAATTTTTAAATAATTTATTTTAAACCGACCATCTTTATATGAGTAATTTTTGCAGATAAAATCCATTATATAGTTCAACACTTCTTCATTGGCTCAACAGCCCCACTGAGAGACAAAGCTGTCTGCCCACTACCGGCAGATTTCTGGACAGGATATATTTTCTTTCTACTGAGTAGGTCAGACTTACGTCCAACGCTCTACAATCATATTACACCTGGATCTACGGTTTAAAGTGGATTCGAACCGATTCGAACCAGCTTGGCCATCAAGCTGCAAGTCAACACTACTCTTCTTAAATATGCGTAAAAAGAATTTACGCGTTGTATTTTTTAAATCATTATAAAAATACATGGCTTTGTATTTATTATTATTTGTTATACATGAATAACACTTCAAATAAAATGGGGAATATTATATAATATTTCTTTTTGCATCTCAAAACAAAATCCTTATATATAAAATCAAATATCCAATAATCAATATTTCCAAATCAAATCCTTATATAAAATAAATTAATTATACACACAATTTATTGTCTTAATGAAAATTCAAGACAAATTTTTAAGAATAAGTTAAGTTTCTTTAATTTTTAAAATTTTTAAAAATTATATTTAAAACTTTTTTTTTATTTATATTAGACAGCATTTGGAGCAACTTTCGTTTAAACATATAATTACAAATAAAAACGTAAGAATATTATATGTTTCTTTAATTTTTTAAAAAATTTAATAATTATTCTTATTTCAATTACTTTATCACTTTACATTTATTTATAACAAACATAAATTTGTAAACGAACTTTATTTTAATCAGTTGTAGGAGTTTATTTTTAATCAGTTGTAGGGTTTATTTTAATTGCTGATTCATAAATACACACTAAAAAGTATTTTTAAAATTTAATTTTTACTCTTACATAATTAGAGAATTCTAATCTAAATTTTAAATAATACATATTTAAATAAGTAAGCATATGTGCGAAATTAATTTAAAAAAATTAAAAATGTTTAATTTCGATTTTTTGTTTCATAAGAAAATTTTATTTTCAGTTTTAAAAAGTAACCAGTTATACATTATTTTAATTTAATTTCAGATGAAACACAACAAAGACGTTAAAAAATATTATTTGACTAAATAACACAAATTTAAAAGTTTAAATTAAAAAAGTACAAATAAATTAATCTTTTTCTTAATTTAAATTTCAAATTAATTAATATTTATATATATTTTATGACTTATTTAAAATCTACAAAAAAAAAAAAAAATAAAAAAAAATGTAGATTTCATGTTCTCTTTAACTAATAGATATAATCAATATTTTATACGGCATTTTTTTTAAAAATTTATTATAATAATAAAATAAATAAAATATAAAATATTATTATTATAATGGCAATTAACTTATATAAAAAAAAATTATCATAATATATAAAGGAAGAAATTTTATTACTTTACATTTATAAAAATAGGAAAAACTTTCAAAGATTTTTATAGATCTGATCTAGAAAGTTTATTTTAAACAATTATAATCATTAAAAAGTGGAAAAAAAATTTGATTTTTAAGTGTACTATTATAAATTATAAATATATATTTGATGTTTATGTTTTGGGGTGTTTTTATTTTTAATAGTAATAAATTCGAACATAAATATGAAAAAAAAATATTAAAATTGTAACTAATAATTATTTTAAATTATCAGAATCGTCGTAATATATTTTTTAAAACTTGATTTAAATTTGATTTAAAAAATTAATTTACATTTACAATTAATAGCTGACTATTCAAATGAGTATCATTAAAATTTAAATGTTTAAATTATTCAAACATTTTAAATTAAATTATTCAAATTCTAAGCAATAAATTAAATTATTCTTAAATTCTAAACAATAAGTTAAATTATTCTTAATTTTAAAAATATTAAATAATTCTTCATTTTAAATTTATTCACACAATTTCTTTCTCGATTATCCATAAAGGAAGTGTGAAACTATCACTAATTAATCACATAAACAAAAATAATTGAAGCATAAACAGCAAAAATGAAAATCGAGCGTAAAGATAAACAAGACCAATCGATACACAAAACAAAACAACACTTCGCTCACATATGTTCACTAAACATAAGTCGTCTCTTGAAATCTATAATGCTAAAAATAAAGACAGAAATACTAGATTACACAGAGAATGAAAAGAGAATGCTTACCCTGTTAGAATGTAAACAGGCAATTCGTCTGACTGATCTCTCAGTTGATCATCAACTCGACTGAAAACTAAAACTCGGCAGCTTCGACTCCTACTCCTCTTCATGCACGTTGTGCTAGTAGCGCCAACTCTCAACCCGATTTTCTTCTTTTTCGTCCAACCAGCGTGACGTATTTCGAATTGGGCTTTTCAGTCAACAGGTCATGGTTGGCGATGCTTGGCGACGTTTTTTTCAATTTTCAACCACATTTTTGTTTTTATCGCCACGAGAGAATGATTTTTTTTTTTTTAAGGGTTGGTTTTGAAGAAAAGCATGGGTGTGTTTACTAGAGAGTAAAGAAAGAGAATTTTACGTCAAAGAAGAATTTTTTTTTTTTTTTTTCTCTTTTATTTTTTTGCAGTTTGTCGAACCGATTGTATAGTTGGTATTTTGTAAAGGAATTTGGATGATTCTAAACGTTTAGACAGGATTATGTTGGAGAGAAATGAGCTTATGATCTATGACATTCGTTTTTGTTTCTGTTTTTCTATAGATTTGCTCTTTATGTTTAATGGCATAAATGCGTGTAAGAATGCTGTGTGTTTATAAGTATGCATGCTTCAGGTATATGTATATCACGCAATGCAAATGTGGAATTCTGGTGAAATATTTGTGATTTTTTATGTGCTTTTTTTGCTTTTTTTTTTGTTTTTTTTTTTTTTTTTTTTCGTCATTCGTAAAATCGTTTGATACTCAGCATATAATAAAACATGAAAAGTGTATTTTGATCATATATGGATTATTAAACGCAGCTGGCAAATACTTAGACCGTGATCTTTTATGCCATAAGGGCTGCACCGACGTTACTCACTTAGCACTACCCAGGGGGCGAGTGTAATTTGAAGATAAGCTACTGACGCGGAGTAACAATGCCCCGCAATGCTCTACGATAATATTAGACCTATATATATATATATATATATATCACATCATTGGACCTACGGTTTAAAGTGGATTCGAACCACTACAAACATCCATGGCACCGCTGGGACTCAAACCCGAAACCTGTGGTACCGAGCACCAGAGCGCTAGCCACTCCATTTGTTCTTCATAAATATTAGATTATCTTAACTGCTTTGAAAATAGTTTAAAAAATTTTTTTTAAAAAATTAAGATTTTTATAATCCAAAATATTTCCCAAAAAATATGTTCATAATAATATACGAATCTATTTTAGTTCACTTTAATTTGTGTTCGAAGTGTTCACTTTACCGATCTCTTACCGAAATTTTGACTATTGTGTGGTCCCTTTTCGTTTTTTCCCCACCCCCTCCCTTTTTGCTAGTGGGTTGTTCCCTTAGAGTAGTAACTCGATTATTATTTCTACTCTACGGTTGTTCCGCCAATTTTATTTGGGAATGAACAAGGGTAGGTAGGGGAACGAAGGGATTTGAGAAAGAACGAGGGGGAGATATCTGTATGCTGAACATCAGTTTAATTCAATCCAACAGCAAATGAGTCTCAGTTCAATTCACTTCATGTGTTAGAAGTGCAGTTCACTTCATGTTCATATTCTATTCACTTTATGTTCATATTCTATTCACTTTTTTATGTTCATGCTCTATTCACTTTATGTTCATGTGTTCCTGTTCAATTCATTTTATATTCATGTGTTCATGTTCAATTTACTTAATGTTCCTGTGTCGGAAGTACAATTCACTTTTACTTCTCCCTATATGAATTCAGACTAATGCAGTAACTTTTTTCCTACAAGTTTTTAGATAAATTCTTCATTTAACCTGCCATGTCAATAATCAATAGATGAAAGGTATCTCAGAATCCAACAAAACCATTCTTGATCATCTGTTTCAAACTGTCTTATTGTTTTTCGTTAATTTCATTCCTGCTAATTATTATCCTTAACACTCATACAGCATAGCTATCCTTTATCCTGTTTCTTTGCCATCAATTTTCACCTGCAATTCTGTCACCAAATCTCATTTTCATCATTGAACTCTATAAAATTTAACATCAATCTAGAATCCTGGAATTTCCTACATCATTTAAATTTTTCATTTTTCCTACTTATTTATAAAATAGCGTATTGTAGGGTGTCTTTTTTTTTTTTTTTTTTTTTTTTTTTGTAATCATTTCATAGATATATTAAAATTGAGTCACTCTTTACAAAACTGTCATACTCATTTTGACCTGATTTCAAATAATCTGTCTCGGTAGTACTCAAACTTATTTGATTCGCAACTCATTTTCAAAACTTTAAAGAATTCAAGGAATCTCACCATCTTTTTCTTCATCGGCGCGCAGCGTGTCAGATGACCAATTGGCTAGAGCTCTGGCCTGGTACCACAGGCTTCAGGTTTGAATCCTGAAGGGGCATGGATATTTGTGGTGATTCGGAACCCACTTTAAACTGTAGGTCCCGATCTAATTATCCTAAAGTGTGCACAAGGTGACCATAGAGCTACAAAACAAACCAATCTTCATTGGCGCAACAGCCCCAGGATGACCAAGACCGTCTGTCTACTCGCAGATTTTGAGACAGGAAATGTTTTTCTTTTTATGGAGTAATGTTGTCAGCGGTACGCTCCAACTCTCTACAGTCATATTAGACAGGGCGATACGGTTTAAAGTGGATTTCGAACCATTACAAACCTCCATGGCATCGCCGGAATTCAAAGGTCTACAATGTCTATAACATAAATGTAATAAAACATCTTTTTCATTATATATATATATATATTTCATTTCATACAACTTCAATATATATATATTGAAGTTGTTGTATACATTTTAAAAGCTTTTTAACTTTTAATATGGGAAAATAGTTAAAACATATAGTATATCACTGACGTTCTAGTGGCGAATGACTTATGTCAAAATGACCAGCATTTGAAAATAAAAGAAACAGCACCAAAAAAGGTTTTTCCGCCTCAGAACATTTGTTATCAACAGTAAATAAATAATAAGGAACATGAAAAAAAGGATTACCATATTTTACAGCATTTTCTTGAGATGCTAAACGATAAGTATCATTATCAGTACATGACTAATGCGACATTTACAAACTGAGTGTAGGAGATAAAAATAATAAGCTTCACAGATTACAATCAACTCATCGTTTTTTAACATTTTTACACTGCATAAATTTTTAACGGCGAAATGCGATTTTTTTTTTAAATTCTTTATATGCAGCATAACTTGTAATATAGCAATTCAGGGAATGTAATATGTTTCATTGACTTTCATATTGAGGAAAAACTGTTCAAAATCAAGAGAAGTATGCAATTATTATTACAATATTTGCATAAAAATTCATAGAAAATACAAATTGATGCAAATTTTTATATCATTGATATTCCTCAACGGGGAAAGACCGAGCGATTAACTCTCATACGATGCCACAGGTTTCGGGTTCGACTCTCGACGGTGCCACGTATGTTTGTAGTGGTTCGAATCACTTCAATCGGCAGGTTTTGGTCTAATATAATTGTTGAACGTAGAGCTGACAATCCTATCGCCCAAAAAGAAAGCATCAAATATTTCGAATCTGTCAGTTGGCAAACAGCCTTTGTCCTACCAACGGGCTGTTGCACCAATGAAAAAAAGGAGAATAAATTCGGCAATTATGATTGCTATAAAACAAAACGAATTAATCTTATATCAAGCAACTCTTATTATAGCACCTTATGTACCGTTACGGGTCTAGATAGTGTAATGGGCTTACTAAATTAAAAGAGCTTGTTTCAAATGAGCAAGGATGCACACAATAAATCCATCAACCAGAAAGTATACCAGTTGTACTTTAACAGGTGACGGTGCACAGCTTCAGAGGACCACCCTTATAATATTCTGTTCAAGTTATGGTGCCAAAATGTGGGTTTAGCGTAGCATGCAACTCGTAGTGCAATTTGGGAACGTTGGATTATGCTGCATATTTCCCGTTGTAGTTGTAACTTGTAATCTCAAAGTTCCCGGCATTTGAAAACAATAACTGCATATTGTTTATTATTTATAGTTAACATTGTTACATTTTTCGTTTTTTGTTGTATTGAGCCCGACTCGTGGCTAATGAGTATTAGGGCAGAAGTTGAATCCGCTGACGGCTTTGTTGTAGACACTGTTTCAAGAAACGGGAGATTCGATGGCGTTTGGGATGTTCAGCATCTTGCCTCGTCAGTAGGAGTACCTTGTGGGAATTTTCAGAGTTTTCTCCCATACGATACTCTGCATGGTAGTTCCTCCTAAAAGTCCTCCCAGAAGACACTGCTCTACTTCATCAGCGTCAAGGAGACAAGTCAGATTTCTACCTACGGGTGCACCATCACAACAGATGCTGCACCCTTTACATCCATGAGTAGACTACTCATGGAATGTCCGTCACTGAGGATTAGACACAACAACAACAACATTGTTTTATTGAATATTGAAAGAAATATTAGGCTTAAACGAGAAACGCGTGTTTTTTAATATGCAATTAAGCTTTCTATTTTTTAAAATTTTGTTTTAATTTATTTAATTACTTATGCAATGTAATAATAAATAATTAAAATTGTTTATGTGAATTTTTATCGTATAAGTTAAACAAAATCCCACTAATGAAAGCATTGATAGAATAAAAAGTTACAAAATGTCCACCTTTTAAGATTGAATCAACTTTCAAACATTGGAACCTAATATAAGTAGAGAACAATTTTTAACCGAGATGTTTACCTTACACATATATTATAATCTTATAAATTTGCTTAAAAAAATAAAAAAATACTTATTAAACTTATTAAAATTACTGCTGTAAATTAACCTATAAATTTGCTCATGCTTTCTTTGAGTCTGCTTTGTGTGGTAGAGAGGGAGGTATTCTTAAAATTAAAAATTTTCACTTACAAGCATTCTGAGAATAGAATTTTAACAGAATATCAACATCGTGTAAAAAAATGGGAAGTGTAAAATCCCACAAATTTCTTTTAAAATTAATGTCTAGAAATTTAGTTTATTCATAAATTGATGGTACACAAAAGAAAAAAATACCAATTTTATTTTATTTACGTATAACTTCCTAAAACTTTTCTATAATATCTAAAAATAACTATTGATGATTCCATGTATGCAATTCGTGGAATTTAGAATTTTTTAGAAAATCGTAGCAAGAATGAAATTCTAAAAACCATCAAACATTTCTTGGAATACTGATTCATTTTCTCATTTTAACTTGAATTTGTTCGTGTGAATAAAAACTGGTAAAAAAAAAAAAAATAAATAAATAAATATTTTTATCTTTCAATTTGCATAAAAAAGAGATTTAGATGCTTCAATAAAGAATACAACGTGCGCCGTTTTTTTATCCGTCATCTTCCTCATAATAGGATTCACAAATTGTTGTTGAACGGAAATACCAACATATTTTATGTTTAACTTCATAAAACAGTATTATTGAGAGTACATTTTTTTTAAATTTTGTTTATGTGAAAAAAAAAATAACATAAAGTATTGTTTGGACTACTTTATTCATGATCATCATCATCAGTGGCGCAACAGCCCCGTGATGGGCCAAGGCCGTCTGCCTACTGGCAGATTTCGAGACAGGAGATGTTTTCTTTTTTACGGGGCAGCATTGTCAGCACTATGCCCAACTAACTCTCCACAGCCAAATTAGACCGGGACCTACGGTTTAAAGTGGATTCGAACCACTCACAATTTCCATGGCACCACCCGGACTCGAACCAGAGCGCTAGTCCGGGCGCCATCGAAACCTGTGGCACCGTGCGCCAGAGCGCTAGTCAGGCGCCATCAGACCCACTTTATTCGTCACTGACGAAAAAAATTTTTTTTTTAATGGAATTCAATCACCTACATGGAAAATTGAATTTCATCTCGTACTTCCATGGATTCTTCTTGTGAAAGACAAAAAAAAAAAACAGAAAGAAAAGGTAATTGAATAATGGTACTTCACAGACACACTATATATATATATATATATATATATATATATATATATATATATATATATATATATATATATATATATATATTGCAGCCATTCATACTTCATGTATATATATGACAATATATATATATATATGGCCATATATATATAACACATTTTCTGTATTGCTCTTACTGATTACACTTCGCTACTTAGAATTAGCGGTCATTCATTTATTTATCTTTATCCCTATTAACCTTGTATTTTCTTTATCTCATTTTCTGATAACAACTTATACTTGCCTTTCTATTAGCTTACTTAACTTTTCTGTTTATGAAGTCTCATTTTCTTCATATTTCACGTTCTGCATTATAATGACCAAAAACCAAATCTTATTTGCTTTCAATAATCAATCTTTCTGATTGTCAGACGACCAGCAGTATCTTTTCAACTATTGCATCTCTTGTAGGACTATTTTTTTCTCTTCACTGGAGCTTGGACATTAACTCATTAAATTCCTTTAGGTCTCCATGTTAATAGAATGGTGTAAAGTCTCGTGATTTTTCATTTGTCAGCTAAATCCACTTGGCTTTCAATTACATTCTACAGCAGCCTCTGTATTTGCTATATATACATATTATATTCTTATAATTAGAAGAAAGGGACCTGATGTCCGAGTGAATAGCTTCCTGGCCCTCTATGCCACAGTTTTCAAATTGGTTTGTCGCTCTACGGACATTTTTTCTGCATGGTTTAAGCGAATTAGACCATGACCTACTGTTTAAGCTACCGCTACGATATGAAACTGACGGCCAGGGATACTAGCATCAGGCCGCAGGTTTCGGATTGGAGTCCCTGCTGTGCCATGTATGCTTGTCATGGTTCGAAATCTACTTTAAAACCGTAGATTCCGGTCTATTATCATCGTTGGGTATAGGGCCTGACAAGCCTTCCCCCTTAAAAAGGCAGCATCTTATGTTTCAGAATATAAAGGTACAAATGAAGATATAACGGTTTCAGATAAAGGTACAAATGAATTATAAGGTAGAATGAGCCCGACTCGTGGCTCAGCGGCAACGTGCGCCGCCTGTGAGCATTAGGGCGGAGATTCAATCCGCTGGCGGCTTTGTTGCAGACACTGTTTCAAAAAACGAGGAGATGCGATGGCGTTTGTGAGGTTCAGCCTCTTGTCTCGTAAGTCGAACTACTACTACCACCACACCACACCACATCACTGTGCCTAGAGCTGAGTTGCCTCTTTATAATTTGAAATATTGTGGGTGAGAAGAAGTCTGATTGGGCTCTGTGAAGCTCTACAATCATATGAGACAGGGACCTACTGTTTAAAGTGGATTCCGAACCACTAAAAATATCCATAGCACCTCCGGGATTCGAACCCGATACCTCTAGTACCGAATGCCATCGTGAGTCGAACTACCGGGTAGGAGTTTTGCAGGTTTTCTCCCATACGATACGTAAATGCTGGGTAGTTTCTCCCTAAAATTCCTCCTGGAAGGCACTGCCCTCCTTCTTCAGCGAGACGGAGCCAAGTCAGACTTCTACCTATGGGTGCTGCCTCACAAAAGAAGCTGCACCCCTCTTCCTCCATCCATAATTAGATAACTCATGGGATGTCCGTCTCGCACGGCAGGACACTGAGGACTAGACACAGTGTAAAAATCCTCATTGACTTATGGCCCATAAGGATACAAAAAAAAAAAATTCCATTATGTTCCGTGTAACAAGATTACTTTTTTTCCCATTAAAATGAAAGATTTTTAAATGAGAAATAATAATTTTTATAAGATTTATTAAAATACAGCTTTGATTTAAACAAAATGATATTCAATTAAGAAGAAGAAAAACTCAAAATGATTTCGATTAATCGATTATTAAGAAGAATATTAAGAGTGCTCAGTAAATCCATTTTTTATATTTACGAATAAGTAACTGCAACAAATCTAAATTGATAAATTTACAATATAACGAAATGAGATTAAGTAAATCATGAATAAAGTCAATTGAGTAATATTATTATTTTATTGTCATTCCTAATAAAAACAACGACGAAGCTCAAAAATAAGTATTCAAGTTTTCAATTGGACCAGCGAAAACTACTTTTAACTTTTCAGTAAAGGAAAAAGAGCGTTTCGTATGTTTTGAGTAACGTTTTCTGAAGGCGCTTCCAAGAAATCGCAGACTTGTATTTCTTCCTCCTTTTCCCAGCAAAACCCTGTCACGAAATTTAAATTTAGATTTGTGAATGAGTAAGTTAACAGATTTAACCCTATGCAGCGTCAGTGAATAGTAAAGTGTTTAAAGTTACGGTTGAGTTAAGTGAAACTGTTATTGAATAGATGAGCTGATAGTTAAATTTAAAAATATTTTAGATTTTATTTCGTGCATTACTCGCTCTATATATGGCGTGAATGTTTATGTTTTGTTCCTTTCTAATGATAGTTGAGGGAAAAGTTGTCGTGAAATAAAATATAGCATCCTTTACTATGGTATGATGATATGATGATGATCAAAACTGAGTGTTCAGTACATTCATCACAGTGATTTTCATGTAATCACTGTGTTTAATTTTTATAACGCCCTCAAGTTTTCCGATCTATTTACAGATTAAAGTAACTGGTTCTCGATATTCTTTGAAAAGAAAAATAATAATAATCATTATTATTTGTTAAATTTGTCTTGTTAGTTAAAAAAATGCTTAAATATGAAACACATTGGAGCCAAATATTTTTATGTAAAACACACACACACACACGCACACAGAAATTGACTTTATGCTTCTATAATTTGATATAACTTCTAACGTCAGAAAAGTTACAGAATTTGGAAATAAACTATTATCCTGAAATTTTTTTTAAAATATCAAAAAAAAAAAATAAATAAATAAATGTGTCTGGTTTTTAATCCTCAGTGTCCGGCAACGTGGGACGGACATCCCATGAGCAATCTATTCATGAACGGAGGGAAAGGGGGGTAGCTTCTGTGGTGAAGGAGGTGGTAGAAGTCTGACTTGACTCTGAGTCGCTTAAGAAGGAGGGCACTGCCTGCCATGAGGACTACTCCACTTTTGCATATTGTATGGGGAAAAACCAGAAAACTCCACCAGATAGTCTCACTAATGAGGCAAGATGCTGAACATCACAACCGCCATAGAGTCTCCACATGTTTTGAAACAGTGTCTACACTACAACAAAGCAGCCAGCAGATTAAATTTCCGCCCTAATGCTCACCAGGGGCGCACCTTGCCACCTGACGGCTAGTGACCAGCATTCTGGTCGTCGGGTGCGAGTCTCGGAAGTGCCATGGATGTTTGTAGCGGTTCAGAATCTACTTTAAACAGTGGTTTCCGATTTAATATGAGTATAGAGCTTTGAGCGTTGGGCAACCTACCCTGTAAAAAAGAAACCTTCTCCTGTCTCGAAATCTGCCAGTAGGCAGACGGCCTTGGCCCACTATGGGGCTTTTCCGTCAATGAAGAAAAGGATTTTGTTTTGGTTTGTCGCTCTGCTGTCATCTTGTGCACACTTTAGGCTAAATAGACCGGGACCTGCAGTTTAACGTGGATTCCGAACCACCAACAAACTTCCATGCCACTGCCAGTATTCGAACCAGATAAAGAAAAATATAAAGGATATATGAGAATGATTTTCAATTCTGGTTATGTTAAGCTACTTGTGTTAACTTCCTTTTTGTTTTTGCATTTTACTTCCGAAAATATCTGAATGCCATATAAATTAAAAATATGTTTAATGGTATTATTTATTTTTAATGTTAACATTATTTTTAGTTTTGTCTATGGTCAGTGTCAATAGTTTAGCTTACATTAATGTTGTTATCAATCTTTATCAGTGTTACAAAAAAATGAGTTTTAAAATTAGTAGTGTTAAAAAACAGTAGAATATTTCCATTAAAAATTTAATTTTATTGCATGCAATTCAGTTATTTTCACTAAATTTTAGAATCACATCTGATTTGCCTCTTTATATTTCAGTGGACAATTTAATTTGGGATCATTTTTTAATATTCTGGGCAATTGCGTTTGTTAGAGATGAAAAAAATTGTCGCAGAGGGAATAAACTTAATTAGCTGCAAGCCGGCAGAGAATTTACAGTGAAAATTATTAATGCCTGCGGTGGTGCTTTCTCTATTAGACTAATTACTTCGCTCAAAGCCAGTATCAATTAATAAATAAAAAATTAGTTGCGTGACGTAACAAAATGATTTCAAAAATGTCATTTAACAAATGCGCTCATATACGAATATACCTAGTTGTTGTTTTCGTATATGAATGAGCCTAGTGCCCTTCATTTATTCATACCCTTAATGTAAACGAGCCTTTCACTCATACCATCAATGTATGGGAATCTTTCATTTATGCATACCATTAAAGCATACGAGCCTTTCACTTATACCATCAATGAATAAGAATCTTTCACTAATGTATACATTAATACACTCCGACTCGTGGCTCAGTGGCAACGTGCGCCTTCTGATAAGCAGTAGGGCTGAGGTTCAATCCACTGATGGCTTTGCTGTAGACGCTGTTGCAAAAACTGGAAGACTCAATGGCATTTATAATGTTAAGCATCCTGCTTCGTGAGTCGGACTACCTGGGGGAGTTTTGTGGATTTTCTCGCGTACGATACGCACATGCGGGGTAGTATCTCCTAAAAGTCTTCCCAGAAGACACTGCCTTCCTTCTTCAGCGACTCGGAGCCAAGTCAAACTTCTACCTACGGGGGGCTCCGTCACAACAGAAGCTGTCCCCTCCCCTTTCATTCCTTCCATGGGCTCACACGGCTTCTTAGGCTTGGTCTGGATGTTGCTGTCTAACAAGTGGGATAAGAAAAAAAAAAAGATTGAAATGTTGATTGAAACACATAATATCAGCGGAGAATTTATATATGAGACTGCATTTTCCTAAGTATACAAAAAAGCAACTTTAATACATTCTCTGATTAGAAATTTTTAAAAATATAGGCCCTACTCGTGTGGCAACGAGTGCCGCTGATGAGCATTAGGGTGGAGGTTCCATCCGCTGGCGGCTTTGTTGTAGACACTGCTTCAAAAACGAGAAGGGTCGATGGTGTTTTTCATGTTCAGCGCAAAGAAGCTTCCCCTTTCACTCATTAGATTCTCATGGAATTAGTAGATTAGCGTCAATGAATAAGTAGTAGATTAGTCATGGGATGTCCGTTTCTCACTGCAGGACACTTTCACATATTAGACACAATAATATTAATGTATACGAACCTTTCACTTATAACGTCAATGAATAAGAATCTTTCACTTACATATATCATTAATGTATACGAACCTTTCAACTATGCATTACCCCGAAGCCGTAGGTCCTGGTGTAATATGACTGTAAGACAGTCACGGAGCAAAAGTCAGACTTCTACCTACGGATGCTCCATCACAACAGAAGCTGCTCCTTCTTTCCTCCATCCATGAGTAGACTACTCATGGGATGTCCTTCTCGCACTGCAGGACACTGAGGATTAGCCACACACATATCTAAAACATGGTTATCTTGAAATTTCATTATGCAGTTTTTATTTGTAGAAGCTGTAGAGACTTTTAATACCTATTTTCTGCCATATGTCCAATGACGTTAATCAGCATTTTCATTCATTTGCATATTATATTCTGATGGAGCTATAATTTTTACTGTGTCACTTTTATTAAAATTTACTCATTTTTGTCCATGCAACCTCAATTTTTCTTATTTCCCCCTTAATTTTTGGAAACCAATTTAGTATGACTAAATTAATTGGTTTAAAGCATTAATTTCTGCTTCATACAGTCATTTAACTATTAAAATTGATTGACTTGTTCAAAAAAAATTATTCAATCCTTAAGTTTGGTATGTCGCTTTACACTTTTTATTTTGTGCACACTTTTGGGCTAATTCCGAACTCGAAATCTGAAGAATGGAAAACTAGTTCGTTCAGGTGGTTTGGTTTGTCGCTCTACGTTCATCTTGTGCACACTCTAAGTTAATTAGACCGGGACCTACAGTTTAACGTGGAATCTGAATTACTCACAAATATCTATGCCACCGCCAGGATTTGAACCTGAAGCCTGTGGTACTAAAAATCAATCCTTAAGGGAAAATACAACAAATGTCACTGTAAGCATAAAGTTGGTTGGTTTGTCGCTCAACGGTCATTTTGTGCACACTTTGGGCAAAAATTAGCCCGGGATCTACAATTTAACGTAGATTTCTCTAAGCAGAAAAGGAAAAATAATTAATTTTTTTTTTTTCTCAGTACATTGTAAAAATTCGATGTATAGTACAGCATTTTTAAATGCACGATTGCAATTGCAAAATACTTTACAGTTAAAATAAATAAATAAAAACCGACATTCTAAATGGAAATTTATAACAAACTATGAACAAAACAATATAAAACGAAAGTTAACGTTAAATGTTTTAAATTTTAGCTGTAAAATATTTTTTTCAATATCATGCCAGAAAAACAGAATTGAATACTATTTAAATTGTTGTTCGTATTAGCTGACTTTCCCCATTTTTCATCTCAGAGTTGGCGGAAACATGAATTCCAGGTGCGTGAACTTAAATGGCACGCAAATAACTGAATAGTGCAGGTTTGTATTTAAACAGGCGCTCATTCCATAATACTGTCACGTATGTTTGCTACTCTCTTTTCTATAGCAAAAACATGAAAAAATAATCCTTCTTTTTTGTCATAATACATATATTATTTATTGCATAATATTAATTTCCAAATTCATGTGAGGTAAATTGCAAAACAAAAGGAACAGTTGGTTATACAAAGAATAGATACAAATTATCATTAATGGTTTCCATACTACTGTGTCCAAACAGTAAGACTAATTTTCAATTTAAATTTCACGTTCATATGGTATTTCAGTTTTTCTTCTTTTTTATGTTGTTGACACTGTCCATGACATCTGTGTGAAATTTCACTTCAAAATATTCATTAGCGTTTGAGTTACGCTTGGCTTTGTGAGACGCTAAAAACTGATTCCGACGATGTTTGAAATCATTGAGCAAAGAACTTGCATTCAATTTTGTTTGAGGAAACGTATAGAATGTTGCAGAAGGCATTCGGTGAGCATTCCTATATCGAAAGAAATGTTTAGAAGTGATACAAGCAGTTCAAAAAAGGCAGAGAACGCGTTGAAGACGAAGAGCCCTCTGGCCGACCACCAACCTCAACCGACGAAGCTCACATCCAAAATTAAAGATCTGATGCTTGCAAACCGTCGATTTGCAATTAGAAACCTTGCTGCTGATGTTAGAATTTCAAAAGGATCGGCCAATTCCATTTTGAGCTTCAAACGTACCAAATCTCGATTGGTACCGAAAACACTGAATGCGCCAGCTCACACTGCTTCGATTTTTTGTGACTTTTTGGCCAAAAAAGAAACCCATATCGTTCCACACAATCCCCGTATTCACACCGTGCGACTTCTGACTATTCCCTAAACTTAAAAGACAACTCCGGGGACACCGTTTTGAGTCGATTGAAGAGATTTAACGTGAATCGCCACGCTCTTTGAAGGCCATCCATGCCGATGGCTTTTTAGCATGCATTGAGGATTGAAAAAAATGTTGGCATAAGCGCATTGGATCCGGAAGAGATTACTTTGAAGACGATGAAATAAATTTGGAAGAATAAATAAAGAGTTTTGGGGAAAAAATTGCTTTTACTTTTCAGGCACAGTAGTATAATAATTTTTTATATTTATTTCCTCTAAAATTACAGTTAAAATCGATTGGCAATTCATCCCCAATATCAGCGAACATAGTTGCATGGTTGTTAATGTAAGCATGGTTGGTAAGTAATCAAATAGGTAATATTAATCAAATAGATTATTTAATAATTTTTCAGGCTGGCTAGCGTGAATAAGCAGATGACAGAACTCCCTACAAAAACAACAAAAAAAATTATAAAAGTAAGATTATCCAATTTGGGCATTTAATTCTGATTAATAAATTAATAACTTTAGTATTTTTTTCTAATGCAGTTGGCAAACACTTAGACAGTTGTCTTGGATGCCTTAAGGCAAGAGCTGCACCGACGTTACTCACTTAACGCTATTCAGGCGGTACGTGTAGCTTGAAGATAAGCTACGGACGCGGAGTAATAATACCTCCGCAACGCTCTGCGATCACGTTAGACCGGGATCTATGGATTAAAGTGGATTCCGGAACCACTACAAACAGCCATGGCACCGCCAGGACTCGAACCCGAAACCTGTGGTACCGAGAGCCAGAGAGCTAGCCATTCGGCCATTCAAGCCCTGAAACTTGAAAATTGAAGAAGAAAAATGTATTTAATATTGTCAAAATGTTGAACTTTCAATACCAGAAAAGATTTCCAAATTGTTGAGAACATTGTTTCATAAAAGCATATAATATTTTTTTCTGTTTATTTCCGCTAAAATTACAGTTAGGACAGATTGGCAATTCAACCCAAATAGCAGCAAATATGGTTGCATGGTTGGTAATGTGAGCATGGCTGATATTTAGTTTTGTTATCCGCTCTACGGTCATCTTGTGCACACTTTAGGCTTATTAGACCGCTAGGATTCGAACCTGAAAGCCTGTGGTACCAAAGGCCAGAGCACTAGCCAATTGACCATCAGGCCACCGCGTGGTTGGTAAGTAAGCATGGTTGGTAGTATTAATCAAATATAATAATCAATAGGATGATCAATAATTTTTTCAGGCTGGCTAGCATGAATAAGCAGATGACAGAACTTTCTAGAAAAAAATTATAAAAGTAAGATTATCCAATTTGAGCATTTAATTCTGACTAATAAATTAATAACTTTTGTATAAGCAATACAAAGCAATCCTACTGCATCATAACACTCCATAGAATAATGATATTTTTCCTAGAACAGGTTGCCAACTGCATCCACAAGATGAGATGTGGACATTGAGAAATGGCTTTCACAATTTCCTTTGCATCTCCGCTTGCGTTGTCGCCCGCCATTAGCCGATGAATGGAGATCTGACCTTGGCTGCAAAATTGGCCATATTTTTGACATTTCCTTCGCCCTTACACCTTGATGTCAAAAAACCCTGAATATGGGCAAAGGTATTGGGCAACCCTATTTCTTCCCCCTTCCCATCGATGATAGTAATAAGCATGTTTGTTTGGGAAGGAGAACTCATAATGGGATAGTTACATTGTTTAGAGGAAAGTTTTTTTAACAAGGATGGGTTATGTTGATGCATCATGTAATATGATTTTGGGGTTTTTGTGGATTTTTATCCAATGTTGAGGAATGCGTTGACCTTAAAAAATATGTATTTGTAAAATCTGTTTCGTTGTATAAAGAAACATAGTAGATTGAATTAAATAAAGCATACCATTGGCAAAAAAGAAAGTTGTCTGTTTTATAATTCGTATTTTATAGGTATACTATTAGGTCATATTTCGTATTTTTTTTTTATTCAATATCCCAAAGTTTTTGCAAAAATCATAAAATAATAAATGCTGAGAAAATGTATTCAAGATCATTTTTTTTTATTAAACTCAAAAAAATTTTTTTTTTTTTTTTCGTTCTTAAATTTTGTTTAGTCTAATTCTTTTAGTCTAGTTTTTTTTTTTTTTTTTTTTAACCACTCTTAATTATTCGTAACTGGGATATGCTCATTACTTATTCGTTTCAATAGATAGGAAGAAAGGGGAAATATTGAATGTTCCATCTCAATTTCATATATATATATGACTCTCGTGCCAAAATAGGTTTCGAGTTCGAGTCCCGGCGGTGTCATGGATCTTTGTAGTGGTTCAAATAATCGTGAATCCGTATTAAACCGTAGGTACCGATCTAATAAGATTATAGAGCGTTGAGTGTAGGCTTGACAAAACTTACTGTGTAAAAAGTAAAACATCTGTCTCGAAATTTATCAGTGGAAGAAGACGTCCTTGGCCATCATGGGGCTGTTGCGCCAATGAACAATGATATAATTTTTTAAATTCTGTCTACAAAAATTCATTTACATCATACATTTTGGCTTTAAACAGTTACAATTAAAGACATGCAAAAATTTATTCTATTTTTGTCCTATTTGAATGGGGTTTTTTAAAACATACACATATATATATATATATATATATATATATATACTAGAGGACCCGGCAGATGCTGTCCTGCCTTGAAAAAAACACGAATCTGATTGCAACGCAACCTGTATCAGATTCATTTCATCTAAAAAGAAGGAACACTCAAACACACAAAAAAAAATTTCATCAAAATCGGTCCAGCCGTTTATGAGGAGTTCAGTGTTAAACACACTGTACAGAACAATTATATATATATATATATTCTGCAGCATGTCATGTTTTTCTTAACGTAAGTGCTACTTTATTTTATGCCACAAGCATGAAGAGTTGTGGTAATTTAAATGGATACTTAACTCTAGTGAATTTTCTCATGCATTGATAGAAGTAAGACACCTTATAGGATACCTTGTACTAATCTGCAGGAATTAAAGCAGTATTTACAATTGCTATTAATTCCACGTATCCTTAGATGAAATCGTGTATCGCTTGGATGTATCACAAGCCACCAAGGAATCTCACATGAAATACATTGTTTAGTGGCCTCGTAAAGTCATCTTATTATCGCTTCTAATCTTTTTATATGATTGTATAATGCGTTCGATAACTTTCATATACACAGTGATATCTGCTTGCCTGTCATTTTAAAGATGTCAACCTTTGACTGGGATCATAAACTCAGCTTTAAGAGTGAAAAAAAAAAATCATAATATACATTTGAAAACTTTTTTTAAGGAATGGTATTTAAAATATTACAGTAACAGTTACTTTTCATTTAATGATCAGTATTCAGTTTTGTTTGTCAAAAATTGTTCCTTTTTATTGATGCCGATAATATTCATTATACTATATATAAGTATCTATTTCTAAAATAAATCATTTATAAATAAAAAAAAAGAAAAAAAATTAGCAATTATCGTATTATTACAATTATTGGCTTGCTCTTTTTTATTATTTTGAATACAATACATGTGTATCTGATAAATGCGTTAAAATATGATCTGGTTAAAAGTTGTATAACATTTAAATTACAATTCATTACAAAATTCTATTTCTAACAGATTTCATTTTATGCAATAAATAAAAAATAATAAGCATTTCATTACAAAATTTTTCATATTTTTTTTATTCAATTTTAATAACTAAAGATGTGTTGATTGAATAAATTGAATAATTTTATTGAATTACTGATCGTCATTTACGACAGCGCCATCTATGGAACTAAAAAAAAACTAAATGTTTATTTTAAAATAATCATTTATGAAATAATAAAATTACCATTTACAATCACAATATTTTATACATGAAAAAGACTTTAAAAAAAATATTGAAATGTAATTTAATATAATGTAAGTTTAGATGGTGAATATTTTAATATTTTATTTCGGAACTAAAACAGTGAACTTAAAATATATATTTTTAGAATTATTTTTTTTCAAAATAGTTAATTTAATGAGTTCCACATTTAATTTAAAAAAATAATTCTTTATCGTGATTAATCTCTTAGACAAACCATTTCAAAAACTCATTTCTCAAAAGTCAAATCAAAATTCCTTTCAATATTTTTTAATCCATTTGCTCAAAATTCAAACATGTATTTATAAATAAATGTAATAAAAAAATTTAAGTCAATTCCTACTTTATTTAACTCTGAATTTTTACAAATTTTTTAATTCTTTCTATTAAATGCTGCACACTCTCTAAAATATTTATATCTTGTTCAAATTTTCAATGACTGTCCATAAAAAAAAAAAAACTGTTTTAACATCCAGTGTCCCACTACAAGTTAAATAAATTGTTTTGAACTTGTAGTGAATGACACTGGTATTTTCATTCAGTTTGAAAATTTGAACAAATATTAATCCAAGAGTGTAATTAAATGTAGGAATTTAATAATAAACATTTTATTAATAAAAGATTTAAGTTTTTAAAATACTTTTGAAGGTTTATAATAGATGGCCCATTTAAACTTAAAATTCAATGCTATCTCTATAAAGTATTTTCTGCAATTTTCGTGAAAAAAAGTAGGCGACTTTACCAAATATTTTTTTTTTATATTACTTTTTTTTAAACATATTTTTTTTTTGTAAGAAAAATCAATTCTCAAACTTCAAATTCTTAACTTAAAATATTAAGTTATATACATCCACACCAAATATGTAAAATGATAATATACTTAGATAAATGTTGAATATATTGCATAAAACTGTTAAATAATGATTTGCATTATATTTTTGGCTGACACCTACAATATCGCCATGCAGTTCCATTTTACAACAGGCACTGATGCAACAAAGTGTCTGGTGGTCAGATTATTAAGCTGCATTTGCGTTTTTAAAACATTATTGTGCGTACTTTCAATTTCCATATCACGTTGTTCATTGTTTGAGGAAAGAAATATGGCATTCTATTATGTTCCGCAAAGATATAGATTCAATTTCACGTAGATCGCAGAAAATTTCGATTACTATTGGTATAGAGGGAGGGTATATTACAAATCATACTTTCGTCGTGGACAAGATGTATGGGAGCAGCTATCCACACTTTATTACTTTGGATCTCCAGAGGACTGGCTATTGCAAAGGACCTACACATATCGAAGACATGATATCATATCTACATGATATAATAACTACCTATCCTACTCACATCTACATGATATGCCTAATACTTCCGATGAATGGCGGAATTCGTAGTAAATCAACCAAAATTGGTTGAAGAAGCTACACAACTGACCGTCATGAGATACATGGAAATAATTGAATCCTTTCCAGACAAATAGTAAATTCAATTAGTTTCGGTAAAATTGCAGTTTATGGAACTAGGAGATTTTAGCGACTCTTATTTGGCAGATAATTTCAAGCGAAGTACATGTCGCATCTCAATTTGAAATTTAATCCTGTAACGGGTCTTCGCCGACTTCGGTGGGACAAATTTTAAAGAAAAACGAATATATATATATATATATATATATATATATACAGGGGTTATCAAAATAATGGAAACACCAATTGAATGAATAAAAGTGACATTTTTGAATGCGCTTCGTAAGCATTAAAATATAATTTTTTCCCAATGCAGCTGGCAAACACTTAGACATGGACGTCTTGGATGCCTTAAGGCAAAGCGCTGCACAGACGCTACTCACTTTGCATTACCCAGGGGGCGCGTGTAACTTGAAGATAAGAAGACGCGGAGTAACAATGCCCCCGCAACGTTCTATCCTATTAGACCGGGACCTATTTAAAGTGGTTAGAACTTCCATGGCACCGCCGAACTGAAAGAAACCTTCTGGTACCGAGCGCCAGAGCGCTAGCTTTTAGGATTTATTTCAAGCGCGTCATTCTGGTAATGTCGGACCTTTCAAATGTCGGATTTTCAAAGAGGCCAAATTATAGGAACCCGTCTAGCTGGAGCAAGTATAATCGAAGGCATTTCCCAACTTTTAAGCGCCTTTAGAGGTACGTTGTCTAAAGTCATGAACAGCATACACACAGCGTGGCAAAACAAACTCGGTAAAGCAAAAGAGTGGACGGAAAGAGAAGCTCAGTGAAAGAGACCGCTGGGTATTGAAGCAGATTGTGACATCTCAAAAGCGAACAACTGCAGCAAAAGTGACCGCAGAACTCAATTAGCATCTAGATTCTCCAGTTTCAATCATTACAGTTAGAAGGCACTTTCATAAACAGGACATTTACGGCAGAGCATCAATTCCCAAGCCACTTGTAACAGATGTTAATGCTAAACGTCGTCTACAGTGGTGCCACACTCACAAACCCTGGTCGATTGCTAAGTGGAAGAAAGTAATATGGTCTGACGAATCATCTTTCACACTTTTCCCTTCAACAGGACTGGTGTACGTTTGGAGGACACCTGCATAAGCGTATGATCGTGATTGTCTCCTTCCAACTGTCAAGCATGTCATGATATGAAACAGCCGTGTCGTGGTTTTCTGCTGAAAGGAACCCTGAAAGAAAGAACACCGGGAAGAAGTATAGAGAAATTTTAGCTGACCAGGTCCATCCAATGATGCAAACTTTGTTTCCTGCAGGAGATAAGGATGATAATGCACCCATTCATGCAACGGGACTTGTCCAATCATGGTTTGATGAACACGAGGATGAAGTTAAATATCTACTTTGGCCCTCACGGTTACCCAATCTCAATATCATTGAATTTTTATGGTCTATTTTAGAGCGTTCAATACGGAATCGATATCCTCCACCGGCATCTCTCCCAGAACTTTCACAATATCTCCATGAAGAATGGTAGAATTTTCCTCTAAACACTATTTAGCACTTGTGTGAATCGATTTCTAGGCGAATCCAAGCTGTATTACATGCCAAAGGCTAATAAAGGATTCCTTATAAATCTATGGTGTTTCCATTATATTGATAATTACCTGTATATATATATATATATATATATATGTATATATACAAGTTTATTATATATATAGCTTAAAAAAGGATAGATTACAAGGAGACAAATTAATGATTTGAATAGATGCAAAAATCATTTCTTAAATAAATCCATATTATAACGCTCGGATCTGAAATCTTAAATAACGTCTGGATTCCTTTCTCGAAGTACAAAATCATTATTTCCAGACTTCACGCGGAAGTTACCAGTAAGCATACAAGATAAAAAAATAGCAGCAATGATTAATACCAACTAAATCAGAATTAAAAAAGAGAATGCTTTTGAGGTTTATTGAAGCATATTCATTACTATCTAGATCTTAATTTTCCTGGTAGATGGAATTACATTGGGTGAGTGGGTGTATGGCTGCACACTAATTAATGACTTTAAATAGAATAAAAAAATAGGAAGAAAAGTTTATTTGACAGGAAAAAAAAATATTTATTAATCTAAGATTAATTCTAGATTTTTTTTTTTTTTTTTTTTGTAATTAATTAAATTAAAATAAAAAAAATAATGAAAGAAATTTAAGAAAAGGGAAATGAGCTACAAAAAAATCCTAGAAGTAGTAAAAAGTTGTTGCTAATATTGAAGCTTTCAGAGAAGGTATAAATATAATGGGGAAAAGAAACACGAATCAAGGGGAAATTCAGCGATCAGGTGAGAAAATATGGGGATTAGTGAGGGATCTAGTTCAAACAGCTAGAAATAGTAGGGGCAAAAGTTTTTTTTTTTTTTGAGGGGGAGGGTGTTTTTCATTGCCTTATCCCACATAAGGCCATTGTAAGCAAAAGAAGTTTAAAAAAAACCTTAAGCCTGTCTTCGGGGTAAATTATAAGCAGAGAGAAATCTGCCTTGCCGTATTTACATGGTCAGACAATGCCAAATTGTCATTGGTGGCGCCAACTGATTTTGGCGACGCCAAATTCTCATCTTTTTTAAACTGCGATCTGCCATTATTTTTTATTATAAATTTGAAAAGATATGTTAAATTTGTATGTTTAACTGACATTTTTTTTTTTCAGATTCAGTGTATTGAATTTACCTCTTATAAAAAGCATAATCATATTGAATTTACATTATGTCTTTTTGATACAAATTTTTTTTTTTTTAGTTCTTAAATAGGTTATATTCATAAAATTAATCAATTTTTATAGAGAAGTATTTTTATTGTTTATATAATATGAATACTTTTTAAATATTGTAGAAATATATTATTGTATAATTTCATTACTTTCAATGAATTAATTCAGATAGTAGAAATACTCATATACAGAATAAATGATTTTATGATTGCACTTTTAGATTTCAAAAGAAATTTGAAATTAGAAAAATGAACATGAATATTGTATATATAATATATATATATATATATATATATAAAAAATTCAGAGTTTTACACAATACTAGACATTTCCTTTTATACAACTGCAAGTGTGTTTTGTAATTTGTTCCCCCTTTTTAAAAACCGAATGTGCAGTTGCTTTTCAATAAAATATTATTTTGGATATATCCTATAGTTAAATCTGATTAAATTCCTTTTTAATATTTCTCTCTATTTTTTAACATTTTTCACTTAAGTGTTGATTATTAGTTGTAAGTGCTTTTACATGAAAAAGTATCCATTACAAGTTACTGCTTATTTGAAACGTTTGAACAACAATTTGAAATATTCAGAAAGCGTAAACTCGATGATGATTATGACAATATGTGTAAATAGAGCCTCGCGTCGATAATCGGGTAAATTGATGGTTATTTTCCAGAGTTTCTCTCATAAAACATTTAAATGCAGGGAGTTACTCTTAAAAGTCCTACCGGAAGGTACTGTCCTTCCATCATCGGTGGGCTGTTCATGGGATACATAAGTGGTACATGAAGCCCACTGATGTTATAAACACACACATAAAGTGAAAAATTTGTATGCTTACTTCATGTAGATTTTCTGTTTCAATACATTATAATTGCTTCTAGGAAAAAAACATAAGCACGCTGAATTTACATTCTGTCTTATGTATAAAACATTTTTTGTAATTAAATAGAAGATACATAATTAAGCAAATTACATATAAGTATTATTTATGGTTGGTGTAAAATAAATGCGTTTTAATAACATAAAAATATATTCTTGTTGTAACCGTGCTTCCTCCTACACACTGCAAAAGTGCCCCCTGGGGCGTTCAGGAGAAGTGGTCAGTAAGGCTCGAGACTTTCGCCCAAAAGGACGTACAGCGCAACCGCTACTCAACAAGTCGTTGGACTTCCCGTTGAGAAACGTTTAGTTGATCTGTCTCTCATCGAGAGGATATATATTTACCAACCCTGCGTGTTGATTGGCTACAGACTCTCTTTGTGCCTTAAGTATTTCCAGCCAACACACCCAATTACGATCCAGTTGCACAACCTGCACAGTGCATTGTATATTTCATAACTTCATAATAAAAGGAGCTGCAAATCAAAAATAAATCATTTATGCGATTATTGGCAACTTATGCAGGATTTATATTTCATATAAATTCTAAAAAAACGTAAACTGACAACTGACTTGGAATTTTTTTTGAGTGAATTCGTTTCAAAATCAACCAAAATAACTATAATAAAATAAGTAAGACAGTGAAAAAAAAAAAAAACTGAATTTTAATAATTGGAACTATTTTATCCATTCGTGTTTTTCATTTAGCTTTCGTCGTCGCATGAGGACGATTGGTCGGACCTGGAAATGAGACAGTCGCTGTTGATGTCGTTCAGATTGGTCGCAGAGCTCAACAGACTCCAGTTGGTGTGGTTATTCACCTGAAAGAAGAGGCAGCAAATTCGAATAATAGTTTTCAAATCGAAATTTAATTGACCAACAAGCATTTAAAGTGATAAATAAATTTAATGAGATAAATAATATTTTGTATCCTATTTATAAATGAGAATTTTTATTTTATGATATATCATCAAATCCTGACTTCAAATTTAACATCGTCAAATTATAATTTCAAATTTGAAATCAACAAAATGTTGTGATCAACACAATTCAGGCTCCAGTCCTGATATGACTGTATGGCGTAGGCTATCAATCCTGCCCCACGTAAAAGGGCAATATCTCCTGTCTCGAAATCTGCCAGTAGGTAGACGGGACCTGATGGTCGAGTGGCCAGCGCTCTAGCACTCGGTACCACAGGTTTCGGGTTCGAGTCCCCGGCGGTGCCATGGATGTTTGTAGTGGTTCGGAATCCACTTTAAGCCTACAGCTAATAATGGATTCTGACAGCTAAAGTGGGCCAAGGCCATCTGCCTACTGGCAGATTTCGAGATAGGAGAAATGGTTTATTTGCACTGGCTAGGGTTGTCAGCCCTACTCCCCACTCTCTAAAGTCATTTAGACCAGGGGCCTGAATGGCTGAGTGTCTAACGCTCTGGCTCTCAGTGCCACAGGTTTCGGGTTCGAGTCCCGACGGTTTCATAGATGTTCACAGTGGTTCGGAATCAACTTTAAACAGTAAGTCCCGGTCTCATATGACCGTAGAACATCACAGAGCCCAATCAGACTTCTCATCCACATCATTCCCAAACTGTAAAGCGGCAACTCAGCTCTAGGCACAGTGATGTGGTGTGTTGTAGTTGTAGTAGTAATAGTTCTCAAACCTGTCCCTCAAGTCTCAACCCAACCACACCCACTTACAATCCAGCTGCACAACCGACAACAAACAATCTGGCGCCCGAAGTGGGGTCTGCTCGAACGGACAACTCTACATATTTAATTAATTTAAATATAATTATAGACAAGTACTCTTTGTCCATCAGTGATAATGCAAATTTATAATTTTGGAATTTCATAGCTATAATTAACTTATATAATAACTTCATGGTAATTTCATATTACTTATTTTGCTTCTTACTTCAGAAACTGTTCAGTGACTTAGTGCATAAAGAAATGAAAACCCTAATTAATAATTGATCGTATTGAATTAATACTATAAATTAAAATATTGAATACAGAAAAAATTTTTTTCTTACTTCAGATTGTGAAGGAGTATAATTTTCTGTAATTTGATCTTTCGAGAGTTTTTAAGTGACGGGACATTGAAACCTTTAGACATTTGTGAAGCTGTTTTCTTGATAGCTTTGTTAAGCATGGATATTATTATTTTGGGTGAAACATCTTTGTCAGTTCTGTTTTGAGACTGCAGGGCCATAGAATTATCAGTCCAAAAAGAAATTTGCGATGTTCCATCTCCATCTTGACAAGAATCATCTTCATCTCTACAAGAATCGGTGTCTTTAGTTTCTTCGAGAGAACATAACTGGGTGACTGTGTTATTTTCTGATGGCGAGATACTAGT
This sequence comes from Caerostris extrusa, assembly GCA_021605095.1. Lineage (NCBI taxonomy): Eukaryota > Metazoa > Arthropoda > Arachnida > Araneae > Araneidae > Caerostris > Caerostris extrusa. Next base: position 91,255 of record BPLR01017884.1, on the reverse strand, counting down.
CGACGACAAAGAAATTATGTTTTCGTACGACTTTGTTATGTTCTTCACAAAATCGCTCAGAACACCCAATTCCTCTATGTACTGGAGCAGAGATTCCAATCTCTTGCCAGGCTTCTCTATCAGTTCAAGAATGCATCGTATGTTGAATCTGTAGACGTCTTCAATCTTGAAACCCTTTGCTCCAGTTCTTCCATCAAGAGGCAAGCCTCTTCCACTTGTTCTTTTCTTTGGGCTTCCAGTTCTCCAGATGCCATGACGACCTTGACTGTCTGGGTCAGAACCCCGCAGTCCTTCAGCAAGTGGACCAGTTCTTCAGAATGCTGGTTGAGGAATAAGGAGACATTGGTCATCCTACAAGAACTACTATCCATGCTGTCCTGAGTGTCCTGCACGCGGTGGCGAGTCACGAGGTATTGGTTGCAAGAATCTTCCCACCTCTTGTCGCACTTCTGCTCGAAATGGACAAACTTCCTGTTGAAAAACTTCAGGGTTTCGTCCACGGCTTGCACATCGACTAGTTGTCGTTCCAGGAACAGGAACACGTCTGGTAGTTGCTTCTCGATGTTTGCAGTCTGGAATAACAGCGATTCGCAGGCCGAGATTCTGTATTGCTCGTACCTGTCCAAATATTCCATGACAGTGGATTCCAGTTGGCTCTTCGTTATGTTGTGGTTATTTTTGAGAAATTTTGAAATTTCTTCGGTGGTGTTTTTCAAATTCGATTCAGATTCGTGGACTATTGTGTTCATGCAGTCTTTGATGGCCGTCAACATGATGCTAACATTTTTCGTTATTGAATACCTTGAAAAAAAACACTTATTATCATTTGGCATAATTTTAAAACTTTACATATTTATTTAAATATTTTTAAAAAACCCTGAAATATTTTCTGGTTGGAAACTTATTTTCTTGTAGTGTAATTGAGAGTGATATAAATGCATAACATATTAATGAAATATTTTTTTAAAATTTTTTTAATGCAATTACTTTTGAAATATATATATCTTAACGCTCCATTTCACCTTAGAAGGTGCACTGCACCCTTTTGGGAACCAGTGGCTTAAGGTATTAAGAGATTCAGATTTCTTATTGTTTAAAAATGCATCTTTCTGTGACCTACAGTCAAGAAGATGAGTTAAATCTAAGTTGAATGCATTATATGGCCAAAAAGACTTCTGATTTGCTGCACTTTTAGTCTTAAGTTGTTAGTCCTTGTAAACTACATCAGTCAGAATCCTAACATTCAGTTAAATTGTCTCAACTTAAAAATCAACCATCGCATTCAATTTAAAATCCATCCATCCTCTTGAAGTTGAAATGGATTTTATGGATGGATTGATGGATATATGGATAGATGGATGGATATCAGTGTTCTGAATGTCGCATTCAACTCACACCAACCCGTGGTCCACATTGAATATTTTTCCGGCCAGGGAGATTTATCACACTTTTACAAAATATATTTATTTTATAATGGCCAAACTAGTGAAAACCAATGCATAAAAATAAATTATTTGTGCATCTATATATTTATGGATGCTGTTAATTAACTGTTGAAATTATGAGAAAAATTAACTTTGATTTTAAAATAATAATTTTAATGATTTCATTTATTTTATTTTATTTATATTCATTTTTTTTTTACATGTTTCATTTTTAGTGTTATACATTTCTTTACAGTGTGCATTTAGAATCATTATTGTTATATTATCTATGTTTACATGTAAGAATAATAGTAAAGCACAAAAAATAATAATTCATTATGTTTAAATTTTTCACTCAAAAATGTCTATAGTAGGTCTAAATCTAATATGGGGATTATAATTCTATATGCGGCCCGCGGAATTATGCATTTTCAAAGTGGTCCACAAGGTCATTCGGGTTGGCCACCCCTGCTATAGAAGGTGTCTGAATATTGCCTCTTTAACATTTGGGATGTATGTAATGTGTCAAAGTGTGTAATGTGTGTAAAAATTAAGTCTTCGTGAGAATCATGTCGGAAGAAAAACCCATTTTTTCGATTTACTTGTGACTCTTCGCGTCAATGCAGCTTTCTCAGGAGCACATTTTGTAAATAAAACTCATCGTAAATCGATTATTTCCAATGTATTCAGTTACAAAGTAAAAGACTTTCAAAAATATATTCATAGGAAAATTTTTAAGAAACTGAAAGATAATCTCATAACTAAATCTGAAGGCAAAAAGTGGCACAATATTCAAGAGAGCTGGAAAATCTTTAACACTAGACCACGAAAAGAGGTGATGCCAACTTTCGATTAGAAACCGGACACGATTGTTTTGGGGGAAACCTAAACAGGATAGGTGTCCTCGCCTCGAACACTTGCCCAATATATAGAGCTGGAACAATGAATTCAGAACATCTTTTGAAATGTCCAGGACTTAACAGGGAGGCTCAGCGCCAGGAAGAGGTCTTGCGGTTGTATTGGGAGACCAAGGGACCTCATGAACTAAAATAAAGTGTCTACCCCCTTTATTTACTCTCTCCCCCCTTTGACTTTTTGTGGTATGTGAGACGAACTTATTGTCGATTGCTGTCTTGCTGCATGTTCTGCTTGTTCCTTCTTTGTGATCCTTATTGTAATGGATTGATTTTCCAATAAAAATATATACTACAACAGCAATGTAAAAAGATAAAAACAAATTGAAAATCACAAATGTAAAAGCAAAAGAGTTGCACATTTTTTTTAAAAAAATCTTTTGTATCTAAATAAATTGAAATTAACAAGTAACATAAAAAAAAAAAAAAATTAAAGTCAGTTCCTACTGTTTTTTACTATATTGTAGAAAAGTCCTTTAGAAATAAAGTTGAAATTTTCCTCTCCCATCTGGCGCCATCTATTGGTAGATGCACATGCAACTTAAATCTAAAGAAAAACTAAAAAATTAATTAAATTTAATGAACGATTTAATATTTGAAAAAACCTGTATCAACATCCAGTGTCATCCACTACAAATTCAAACAAAATGTATTTGAACTTGAGTGGATGAATAAAAACATTTTATGAACGATTGAAATTTGAACAAGATATATGTAGGGAGAGTGTGAGCTAATAGAAGAATTGAAAAAACTGTATTAACATCAAGCGTCATCCACTACAAGTTCAAAAAAATGTATTTGAAGTTGAGTGGAAGAATAAAAAGTATTTCATAAATGATTGAAAATTTGAACAAGATATATATATAGGGAGAGTGTGAGGCCAATAGAAGGAATTGAAAAAATTACCTCCATGTAAAAATGTCCATCCTCTCCCTCTGGTAATGTTCCTCCTCGTTCGTTTGAGTCGTCTGCTCGACCTTCCAAGGTGTATCTTCCCAAACCAATCGATTTTGGTCTTCTGCGGGAAAATATTTTCAAAACTCCTTGAACAGGGAGACGATCTCTCTTCGCAGATCGTTTATCTGCTCGTGGGCCTCTTCGAACTGGTGATCCGTCTTGTACCGCTTTCTCTCCAGTTCTCCATTCAGCATCTCCTTCACAGAAGAGTATTTTTGGTCATTTGTGTGAAGGCGCCATCATCGAACGTGAAACTGTCTTTTTTGTCGGCTTCGAAAAGCGAATCTTTTTCCAAGAGATGTCTGAAATAAGGATTTTTAGGACACAGTTTAAATGCTTTTAGTTTGCTTGCAGTGGATTAGTATTTTTTTAATACGCTTTTATTAGTTTCACCTGTATGTTTGTTTGTTTGTAACTGGCTCTTTGGGCTCGATTTTTGCCCTACTTTAAGCGATCCGATTTAATTTAAACGTTGTAGACTTATCAAGGACCGACGACAATAACATATTTTGATAAGTTCATTATCTCATCATGATTAGGATCGCCAGGATGAGTGACTTTATTTTTAACTTACAAAGAGCAATTTAACCCATGTAGAGTGAATGTACCTAAGACATTCAAACCTACGTGGGACAGTGGCACAGTGGCACAACGCGTCCGACTACGGATCAGAAGATTCCCTGTTCGAATCCTGGCTGACTGAACTATAGTTCAGTCCGCCATACGGGGACCTCATTTAAATATTATAGTTTAAAAACATTAATAAACACGCTTTTAGAGTTAATCAAACTAAAAGTAAAAAATAATTGTTAACATAAGAATAAAATGACTGACGAGAAAATGAATGTCACTGTTCTAAAAAGCGTGGGGTGCTAGATATCAATCGTTCTAATTTTTTCACTAGTTTCACTCCGAAATTTGTGTGACACTTTTAAACTAACTCTGCATTTCGGAATGAAACTAGTGAAAAATTATAACATTGATATTTCCACCACGCTTTTAGAACAGTGATCAGCCTAGTGACATTTTATGTTAACAATTTTGCAATTTGACTCTAAAAGTGTGTTTTAATTTAAACTATAATTTATACACATTAAGATTTGTATTTACTACACACACAAAAGAAAAAAAAATACTGAAAGTAATAAGCAGATACTTTATGTTTTTAAGTTAAGTTTACCCCCAAACTATTATCCCCAAACTATTTTTCAGTTTCTATTTATTTAATTTTTATATATATTTCAAATGACTTAAATATTTGCACACATAAAAAGATTTTGAATTGAAATCATGTAGAATATCTGTTTGAAAACTTAATATTACTGAATGTTATTTCTATTCAAGCTAATTCTCTTGTTAATCTACTGCTATGCATTATTGTAGCTACAATAATGCATATCATATAGGAAAGTATGAAATTAAATATGCTATTTTTAACCAATGTAATAAAAATAATATTAATCAATAAAATTAATGTATATTAAAAAATACACGTGGATACACGTGGACCGGGTTGGTGAAATTATAATAAATAATGATAACCAATAAAATAAATTAATTAATAAAAATGCAATGCAAATAATTTTAAACAATAAAAAATTAATTTTCGGTCGAATTTAGATTGACAGTCTAAATACTTACCTACAAATATTTTTTCTTTGAGTATGATATCAATTATTCATCATTTTTGGATTTTGAAACATTAACGTAACTTTCTTATAATAGAAGCAAAAACTATTTGTTATAAAGTGCCGTTTTTACCTCTGAGTACACACACATGGAGTCTTTAACTTAGGGGTGGCTTCAAACGAATTAAAAATATAACATATTCAAAACATTCCTAAGTATTGCATTGCTGTAGTTCTAATTATGTTGTTAAGGCGGATCTTTGATCTTCATTTGAATGAGATTACTTGATTAGATAATATTTCTGAACTACTAGTATATTTAAGATGATGCTTAGAGCAAGATTATAATAAGCATTAGATTAATGGGCGTAAGTTTGCATAATTAATGTAATATTAAAGTATTAAATTTTTAAATTTGACATCTGGACTGCAAATAGACAACAAAAAAAATGAAATTATCGAAAAAAATTAAAAATTAATTTTAAATTTAAAAAATATTATTATTATTTTTTTAAATTCCTTTTAAATGTTATGAATTTATGCTTAGCATTTAATTTAGTTTTATAGTAACTACAGCTCGCAATTCGCTACACTTACAATTGCTAACCTTACTTGGCGCATTTTGGCGAAGAGATTTTTTGGCGCCAAATCACAACGGTACCTATTCAGAAATTTTACCGATTTTATTTAGTATTATTAAAGATATGACATTAAGAAATTTGGTATTATAAACTATGAATAGTCTATATAGAATAAAAAAGTTAAAAGTTAAATTAAGTTTTTAATAAAGGTCATGATCTTTGGAGAATTTAAATTCAACCCTTAACTTTAATATTAATTTTCAAATGTCATGAATAGTTTTTTTTTCTTTGGTAATTTTTCTTTTGTGGAGTATCATTAAATTTTCAGAGGTCGATTACTAAAAACTTTTATTGCGCCAAACATCGTGACTCTTTTCTGTTATGATTGGTGATAATTTAGCCATAATTTACTTTGCAATGGAAATGCACCAATGTTTTTCTCTATTGCTATTCAAGTCTATTTTTTACATAATTATTGTTATATTGAACCTTGGTTTATTGATATATTTCGAAAAAATCCTGGTTGTCTGGCGAAATGTGCGTAATCACGCCAAACATTTTGATCACTTACATTTGGCGACATTTTATATTTAGCTCGAATTAAAGTTTCGCTACACGAAAAGTACTAGAAAGCCTGTCAAATAAAAAAAGATTGAGTTTTAAACATCTAATTGTTACCTGCTTTTTGATCATCACAAAAATATACATTAAAAAATTAGCCCTATAAAACTTAGAGATTCTTTTAAAACACTTACTTTTGTGCCAAATTGTTTAATTGCAGAAGATATTCTTTGAATCTTAAAATGGCGGCTATTTCAGACGGCGAGAAATCTTTTCCCAAGTCGTTACATCTTCACCAGCAAAAGATACACGTGGTCAGGCTTGGGAAAATAAACAGTTGACAAAAATATTAATTTATCATATGCTCTCATGTAAATATTTTTGTATAATTTTTAATTGATATTTTGTATTAAAATTATTATTTGAAAGAAAATATGAATTCACTCTAAAATTTCAAGGAAAGACAACTGGAACAACTAATTGACTTTATATGTGGGCCATCGAAAATTCTGACTAATTAAAAACATAGCCATTTCAGTTTAGTGGTCATGATAAATGGTACTTGGCTTTGGCGAGGTATCATGCAAAATCTGCACAAAATATATCTAAGAGTTAGAAAAATTTTCGAAAAATATCGAGACATTGCATTATAATTGGCGGTGTTTTGAAAATTGGCGCCCACTGAACCATCACTAACAGAAAAACGTATTTGCTTAAAGGCAGGCAATAAAAGCATCTAAAGGCAATAAAGGTACATCTAAAGGTAATAAGGTACATCTAAAACTGAAACACAAAAAATTATGTTTGAAGATTTATATTCTGATATCGGTCTCAATAGTTTAGGCATAACGCCTATCTAGGTTTAACTTTAGAAATATTGCCTGCAAGTTTTTTTTTTTTTTCAAAACACATTAAATGATTCTGATGAATTTACTTCAGCTTCGAATGAAAAGATTTTGATTAGAGATTTTTTTTTTTTTTTTAGTAGAAATATTGGGAAAATCGCAGAATAGGGGTCGTTGGGATTTAGCATCAAAAATATTTTCGTCAAAGTGCGCCAAGTAATGGGTTGTGATTGTAAGTGAAGTGAATTGCAAACATTATAAGAAACCTGGCACTTATATGGCAATTCATCGCCCAACTGGCTCCAAAATAAAAGTTGTAAAATCTCCACGGCCCTTATTTTGCAATTGGGCCGCAATAGTAATGAATCATGTTATTTTTCTTACATAAAATTTAAATTTTTATTAAAATTGTTTATAATCCAGCCTGGAAAAATCGCAGAATAGGTCCGCTGTGATTTGGCGTCAAAAATTCTTTCCGCCAAAGTGTCTTTCCGAAAAAGGTTGCGATTGTAAGTGAAGTGAATTGCAGATTTACAAGAAATGCGGGTTACGATATTTGTCGACTTATCTCTCAGTTGGCGCCATAAAAATTCGCCAAATCTCTACGGCCCCTATTTTGCGATCCAGCGATGCTATTTTTGGCTTTTAGCCGAATACCAATATATGTTTTTATTCGTTTGAATATATACTAAAAATGTTATTTGAATTGGGAAATTTCTAGGAAGTCATGAAAATAAAGAATTTTATTAGATATGTTATTTAATTAATTCAATTAATGAATTTTCTTAGAGGTCGTCTGCGTTAATTAAAGGGTTAAGTTAAGTTAATTAATTCATAAGAGATTATTGGAAAGTTTAGTAATAAAATAAATAACTTTGCTTTTTACCTTGTCGAAATATCTTCGAATGTACAGAATCATGCAGCCTAAAAAATAAAAATTAAGGAAAATTAATATGAATAATGAATGCTAATTCTAAGTTATTACAAGAAAAAAACCAAATCGCAAATTAGGGGACGTTGGGATTTGGTGTTTTTTTTTTTTCTGGCGCCAACTTAGCGATAAGTTGTTAAATGTGCTAACCCAGATTTCTTGTACTGTTTGCAACTATCTTCACTACACTTTTGGCGCACTTTGGCGAAAACAATTTTTGATGCTAAATCTAAACGGCCCCTATTCTGCGATTTTGCCGAAAAAGTTATCCAATTGTAAAGTTTTAACAGCGTCAATAGTTTAAGAACAAATGATTGCTTACAAAAAGATGAACAAGAAATATATGAAATACATTTAAATATTCATCATTAATTTGTTTTATTGAGCAAAAAAGAATGCTGCTAAATGGATGTTTAATATATTTTTAAAATATTTGGCGCACTTACTTATAATGCCAACAACAGCGGTGAACTGCACAAATGAAGCAACACCGCATTCCGTATAGCTACTCATTTTTTTACTTTAGAATGAATACTTTTGCTTTTAATTTAAACTATGAATGGTGAATTGTTATGTTATTTAAAAGTCCAAAAACAATTATTTTGAAAAAGATTGAAAGAAAATTGATTATTCTAACTCGAGCTATGTATCAATTGGTGAAATCATAATTCTCAAAACATATTTTGTAAAGTTTGATATGTTTGGCCTATGCTGTTCTGCTTTCACCAGTATGTTCAACTTATTTTGCTTTAAAAGAAATTATATTTCAGGAAATTAAAAAGATTTGTGCAGAGAGATGTTGATGTTCTTGATAATCCTAGAGGCAAATATCACCGGAAATTTTTTTTTTTTTTTAATGAAACAAGATAACATGTTCCTTAATGAAAATGGTAAATACACCATTTCCCAGTGGATTCCATCACAAGTTGGAATTGATGGAAACGAAAGGATAGATCTTCTGGGAAAAAAGGAACAGAAGAAGTTCCTGGACAGTGTCCTATCCCCTTGACTCTTTTAGGAGACAGGATACATACATTTTTATATGGAACAAAATTTAGTCATTTTATATATTAGTGAATTATCTAACATCAAAGGAAAAGTCTGGGATGACTGGAAAAATTTACTCGCAAAGAGGTTGATGCCCATTTCAGATTAAGAACCGGACAAGACTGCCTGGCCGAACATCTGGCCAAAATAGGGATTGTGAACTCTGATATAGGTTTTTATGTAAAGCAGAGAAAATGAATATGGTCCATCTATTTGTTTGGCCGGGACTAGACTCTAACTTACAACAGAATGGTCATTTTTGTACTTTTTACTGGAGAGCCAGAGAAAACAGGTCCTGATCACACGGACTTGTATTAAGGTGCTTCTAGCTTTTTTTTTTTTAATTTTTATCCTTAGAACATTTAACTTGTTTTCAATTTCTCTTTAGGCCTTTTGGTCGTTTTTGTTAAGAATGTCTTGTCTTTTCCTTTTGTAATTTTGATTTGTTTATATTTCTTTTTGTAGGATTTGTTTATATTTCTTTTTTCTCTACGGCAAGTGGCCAAATTTGTATGGATTGCGTTCTGATAAAGCCATATGTATTAACAACAACAATATATTTTAATTTAGTTTCTTGCATAAAACCAGCTATAGCTTGCTCCATTATTCACAAAGTAGATGCATGAAAGCAGCCAGTTGTTGTTGCAAAATGTTCAGATGCAACTTAATCACTTTTCATTTGCTTGTCAAATGTTAAATCATGCCAATTCAAATTTTGAAACGTTTCTTCAAAATAATTTTGAGTGAAACAAGAAAAAAAAAAAATGAGGCTTACAAATGTTTACGAACTTGGTAAAAAAAATAAGCCAAAAATATTCATTCTCCAATATCTCACTTCTACTTTAAAATCGTAGAATCTAAATGTTTCACTTTCAATTATAAAAATAACTTTGCCGGCGGAATCGCAACATCCGAAAAACAATATTTCATATGTCTCCCAAATAGTATTTGATATTCAATTTACTTCCTGCGGTTTATCTGCAGTTCCCGTTTTTATTTTTATTATCAGATGAATCTGACTGACAATTTCCTATTAAAAAATTATCATTAGGCTCTGATGATTAGTATGTGTCATTTCTTTGAAATGGGAAAAGCAAAGTTTTTCTTTTAGCCTTAAAATGCCGAATGCTAGGAAGGAAAAAAATAGATTTGCAAAAAGTTTTTTTTTATTTTTGTTTTTACTAGAAGAAATGGTAATCGAAAGATTGTAGTAAATACATAACAATTGAAAGAATTTGGTGATTTATGATGGTAATTTACGATACGTAAGATACGGAAGACCAAGGCCACTCTGGTCGAGGGTGGGGGAATATAATGAGATGCTTATACCTGGTGAAACCAATACTGGTGAACTGCACAGAGCCACATTTTTGCATCACACTTGAACTTGAGTTACAACCCTAAAATACTTATTGAAGAACTAAATAGATCAACATTTTTTTTTTTAATATTAAGGAAATAGAAAAAAAAGATACCAATGTCGTTGAGATGTAAATATGATGGAATATTATTGCTGATGCCTTCATCCAATAACTCTGGAAACATCGCATAAGACAGGGAGCTAAATCGGACATTTTAACAACAAAATCTTAAAAAAATACAAAGGGAAGGACAATTTGTAACTGAATTTTCATCATTCAATTTTGAAAAAAAAAAAAAAAAAAAAAAAAGAAAAGAATCTGAAGTACATTTTTTACTTTTATTTCTTTTTCACTTTTCATATTAAAGTATTTTAGTTTGACTTGGAGCCAAGTCAGACTTCTACCTACGGTGCTCCATCACAACAGAAGCTGCTCGCGCTGCCGGGCACTGAGGGGTCACAACATAACTTTAGTGCTACAAAGTATATAACAAAGCTTTAGTGCTTTTATATATTAAGTAAATTTACGATATATTAAGTAAAATTACGATTATGATATTTTTCCCGCAAACATAGCAAAAGACCTCGCACTGTTCTAAACATATTAAATTAATTCTTTATCGTGACGATTTTCTCCTGCTCTGACTGATTTATTACTCACAACTGTCAACATGAAAAAAAGTTCACTTTTTTTCCTAAGCTATTTTTCTCCTAATTTGACTTTTGCTCATTTTGTTTTATTCTTCGATTACATACAATTGATTTCGTCAACATCTACACTTTTGAAATTTTTGTTATATTTTCATTTTATAATTTTATTAAATAAATAATTCTTTTTTTTTTTTTTTAAAAAGGCATTTAATTATCTCTTGTTATTATTAACTCAAAGGGCATGAGACCACCGCTATGATTTAACATTTAACAATGAGAGAGCTAGTGGCCGCTACGCGGCCAGGATCTCCGTATAACTTTACAATAAGAAATATATTAAGTAAGCAAATTAAGTAGCACGAGCAGTACTATACAAATCACGAGCAGTACTATACAAATCACGAGCAGTACTATACAAACGGCATACAATTATATATTCAGAGTTATAAATTTTATCAGGATCGAGACTGGCTTAAATCTTGATTACATATTTAAGCATGCTCTAACGTGATCATTTTGTTTCCTTGCAAGGCTATCATTTGCAGGAACAATTACAATTTTGAAAAAGCATCTTAAATTATTATTGAGCAGTAGCCTTTAGAAGTATAATTTTCCAACTGCGATGTCAATTTACTATCACTAAAATTTATTTTAAAATACAGGAATTCTTTTTTTTTTAAAGTCATGCAAGAAGTTCTAACAGAATCTAAACCAGAAAATCTGGAAGATGAAGATAAAGATGATTCTTGGGAAGATCTGACCGGCGAAATTGAAAAGGAAGAAAATTGCGAGGCTCCCAAAGATTCTACAACTCGAAATCAACAACCAGTAGAAGGTATTACAGCTCTGCAAAGACTGCCTTCTTTCGAGGTGCTAGCAGAATACCCACTCCCAACTGTAAAAGACTTTGTGAAGGTAAGAGAAAATGTATTTACACAGCAACAAACTACTTTTGCCTTTGGAAATCTGACGACCGATGCTTGCCCATTGGTAGGATTCAAACGAAAAGTTCACAAAAATACGAAATGGTTGGCGAATTCCAGCGATAAAAAGCCAACGATTAAAATACAAAAAAAGCAGAACGTAAACAGAAGCACAGAAGACTGAGAAGTGGAGATTTCATAGTGTCTACTTCTGGTTTGATGCTTGCCCTTTTGCCACCAACGTCTTAACTTTCGTCTTGGGCTTCAGTTTGGGATGGTGGAGTCGAGATTCTGTGCCAACTCTTGCTGTCTACGAATTTCATCTTGATCCAACTCTACTGTGATTATAAAAATCATTAATAATCATCGAAGTTTGAAATCCAATTCTAAAAATATAAGAACACTAAACAAATTCAGTTTCAGTTTAGAATTTTTAAATATCATAAACATTCTCTGATTGTATAATATAGGTTTTTGTTGTAAAATGTTCCGATTTTCCAGATTTAATAAATTATAAAGCCCTATTAATGAATAGATTGAATTTTTGGCCAAATCGCCAAATAGTGCCGCTGGGATTTGACGACTTTTGTAACGCCAACTAAACGATATGTCGCCAAATGTAGGAGTCCGGAGTTCTTATACTGTTTGCAGTTCACTTCACTTACAATAGCAATCCTTTTCTTGGCGCACTATGGCGAAACGAAGTTTTGATACCAAATCCCCACGGCACCTATTCTGCGATTTTGCCGAATTATTGTATTCGTTCAATTAAACATTCAAGGTATTAATTGCGTATGTAGAAAACTTGGCCAAATCGCAAAATATGGGCCGTTAGAATTTGACGATTTTTTTGGTGGCGCCAACTAGGCGATAAATTGCCAAATGTGATAACACGTGTTTATTGTACTGTTTGCAATTCCCTTCATTTACAATTGAAACCCGTTACTTAGCTCACTTTGGCGAAAAGAATTTTTGACGCCAAATCGAAATCCCAATGGTCCCTATTCTGTGATTGTGCCAGAAACGTTTACAAAAATTTACATGAAACAATTGTATTAAAAGTAAAATATTTTTTTTTTCACCCTCCAAATCATTTGAAATTTAAATGAAAATGTTTTCAGCAATAACAGATGCAATAATAATAATAATAAAATAACGGAATGAAAAAATGCTTAGAATAATTTCGATGAGAGATAATGAGAAATTAGCTTTGATTTCAAGATTTAATATCTACTATATAAAATATTTTCATGAATTTATTTTAATTCATCCAGTGAATAAATATATGCATAGTATTTATCCCCAAATATTATAATGACGATTGGATTTTGAAATAGTGTTTATAAATTAATTTTCTGTCCAAGGCAGTTTTAACAAAGAAGAATAAACAAAGTTAAAAACAACAACAAAAAGGAAAGCTGATATTCTAAAGCGCATTTTAAAACAAAATACAGGAAACATAAATAATAATTACTGAAATATTTATATGCAAATTATTTTTACTATAATCATACAAAAAATGGCTGTGAAGAACAATAATAATTATTTTCCTCAAATCACTTATTTTTTTCGAATATTAAAAGACAGATTTATGTTATTATTAAAATTGTAGAATATGAAAGAAAAATTTCCTGAGAAAGTCCAACTCTTTCGGTCAAATAGCAAAATTGGGGCCTTTGGAATTTGGCGACGCATTTTGTAGCGCCAATTGGACGATAAGTTTCCAAATGTAGTAACCCATATTTCTTGTACTGTTTTGATTTCACTTCACTTACAATCCCAACCCATTACTTGGCGCAATTTAGCAAAAAAGATTTTTTGACGCCAAATCCCAACGGCACCTATTCTGCGATTTTGCCTACTTTTCATTTAGATTCTTTTTAGTCTGAGTATTGAATACTAATGCAATTCTTAAAAAAAAAAAAGCACAGCAAAAAGTCACAAAGTGGCGTTGCAAAAGATTACCGAATAGTGATAATCTCAGTCTTAAATTCTCTTAAAGTATAAGAAGTAATATTTAAGTTAAGCATTATAATAAATGGAATTTTTGTCATTTCCTTGTCAAAACGACTTCCGTTATTTAATCTATGCTAAGTTCATCGCCAAGTTTTCAAAAAGATAGGCTTTTCTTTTCTCCACATCTCAGGGCTATGTTGCCGCCTACCAATTAAAAAGATAAGGGTGAACATCGGTAGGCCTCGTGTGTAGACCACGAACAGCCCACTGACTGGTGATTAGAAACTCATGTAGTTTCATTTTATATTGTTTAATAACAAACTTGGCAATTTATCGGGAGGATAGAATAATAAGGAAATAGTAAATGTGTGACTTTATCCAGAAATTTTGTTTTTCAAACAAAAATATTTATTTTTACTTTCAAGATCATTGGGGCCTGAATGGCCGAGTGGCTAACGCTCTGGCGCTCGGTACCACAGGTTTCGGGTTCGACACCCGGCGGTGCCATGGATGTGTGTAGTGGGTTCGGAATCCACTTTAAACCGTAGGTCCCGGTCCAATATGATCGTAGAGCGTTGTGGGGGCATTGTTATTCTGCGTTCGTGGCTTATCTTCAAGTTACACGCGCCCCCTGGGTAATGCAAAGTGAGTAACGTCTGTGCAGCGCTTGCCTTAAGGCATCCAAGACGTCCAATGTCTGTTTGCCAGCTGCATTGGGAAAAAAACAACAACTTTCAATATCATGAATTGGATTGCATTTGCATTCAGTTCAGGTTTCACTATAGCAAAACGTCAACATGAGTAAATTCAGCAATGGATGATGAAAAACAAATTTAATGGATATTAGCATTTCATGTAATTAAAACTTAGAATTTTTATTTCAAAAATGCTTAAATGTCTGTGGTATTTCCTTATTAATAAGCACGCAAATATTCCCACGGTGCCAAGATGATCGTCAAAAGCTCTTCTAATGACTAACAAAATATGTTTAACATCAGTTAGAAATGATGGCCAATTGGTGTCATATGTTGGCAATTTATCTCTGGGCACTAATAATAGTTAATAAAACGATACTTACCTATTAACGCCACCGCAGCTACAGATTTGGCGGTTTTAAGTGCCGTCAATCTACACCTAAAATTTTTGCGACAAATCATAAAATATATAAAACACTTTATTTAAACTCAAAACACTTTCAAAATTGACTACTTCCCTTTGGCAAAATAAGAAGATACGAAACCAGTTTATTGTTAACGATGTGTGTTCGATCATTTATTATGGATTGAAAAAAATTTGCCATCTATTGAAAAAAAAAAAAAAAGCATTTTTTTTTATTATTATTTATTTCTTTTTCAAAATACGTAACATATAATTTCCATTTAGTTATTTTTTTCCCTTGTCGACTATTTTATTACATTTCGTTTCTTTTTCTGAATTGAAACATGAAAAAATATGCCAATTTTGGCGATTTAAAATCGCAACAAAGCTGATGAGTTTCCGAAAGGATAACGACACCCAGGGCCGGATTTTCTTATAGGCTAACTAGGCTTCAACCTATGTCTCAGGACCAAGAGGGGCCTACACTCAAATTGTTAGCAAAATTAGAATTACACTATTCTAAAAATAGTAAACACTAAATCGGAAATAAGGAAAATTAATAAATTCTACAGATATGACTAATAAACAAACTTAAAAATGTATTGGTCAAGATCAACGCGTTCAGCTCATTGAGCGTATTCGTTTGTATATACTACATTGCACCAAAGTATAGTTCATACATTCAATTATTTGATAGAAAATATTATAATTTTTATTGCATATTTTTTTTTTCGTGGGCAAAGATATTTATTATTGAATTTTGTTTCTTTGTAAATGTTGTATGTTATGTTTGATTAGTTATTGTTACAAGTGCTATATAGGGTGCTGAAATAAATGTTCTCGACTTTTTTTTTATTTATTATACGTGTCACATTTTTTATAAAGATGAGTACCCATCACAGCATACGTCATTTAACATAATGATATATATCACAGTAATGATGTATTTTATTATCTCTCATGTAATTTACAAACTTAAAAAGGGAGGTGAAAGGGCCTCATAAGTGGAATAGCCTAGGGCCTCTTTTCATCTTAATCCGGCCCTGACGACACCAGGACCATCTTTGATCTTTTTTACTGGATTTTAAAACATTTTATAAGGAATTTGTTTCAGTTGAACTGTTGCTATTGTTTATTTTACAACTTTTATACTGTTTTTCTCGAAAATTCGCTCAAATCAGTGCAGTTTGAAATTATCGACATTTAAAATGACAAAAACCAGTGAAATAAAACTTAGGATGAAGATAATTTAAATTTCTATGTTGTGTCGATAAAAAGCTGCTATAAATCGCTATCTAATAAAGCTGCTATAATATAAATAAATAGGCGTATAAAAGATGGTTCATCAAAATGTAGAAACCTATATGATCTACATACATTTAAGTAATACCACTTTTCAATCATGAGTATTAAAAAAAAAAAAAAAAATTACTTGAGTAATAAAAATTTAGGATCTATTTACTACAAAATCATTTATCATTTAGTTACTACAAAAATTGAAATCAATTATTAAAATGATAGTAATGTTATTGCTTTTAAATGATGGATAGAAATTTAGTCGTAAATTCATCCATAATCGAAATACCAGATCTGCAACAGATGAGTTACCTAGAGGCACTATGGATTCAGATAGACTGCACCCACATTTTGTTACAATTTTAAGCACATATTTCAAGGTGCATATAGTAATTCGTACTCTCTTCTCCAACAAAAAGATTTCTACTAGCTGATATACCAATCCCTCTCATACATAAAGTTCCTTTGTTAGGTTTTGAACCGAGCTTTACCAGTTAAGAATCCAACATGATACCTATGGGATCACTCCAGGTTCTTTTAAACAAAAGTTATTCAATGCAATATTATCCAACAAATTAAATTTTCTAAATTCTTTATAGTATTATTATACCTGTGCAAATGTTACAGGTGCTTAATAATAATAAATGTGTGCTTAGTAAAGATTCAATCCCAAAAACGAAACTCTTAAAATACTCAACTTACCATGACAGATGCTAGTTGTAATCCTCCCTCACAATTTTGTTAAAACACTTGGCAAGTAACATGTTTACACGCCCGACTCGTGGCGACGTGCGTCATCTGGCGAGCATTAAGGGTGAGGTTCAATCCGCTGCCGGCATTGTTGTAGACACTGTTTCAAAAACGCGGTTACTCGATGGTGTTCAGCATCTAGCCTAGTGAATCGAACTACCTGGTGGGGAGTTTTCCTGGATTTTCACCCACACGATACGCAATGCGGGGTAGTTCGTCTTAAAAGACCTCCCAAAAAGCACCGATCTCTTTCGTCAGCGACACGGAGTAGAAATCAAACTTCTACCCACGGGTGCTCCCTCATAACAGTAGCTGCCCCCTTTCCCTCTATTCATGAGTAGACTAATCGTGGGATGTACGTCCCACACTGAAGGACACTGAGAATTAGACACACACACATGTTAACATGTTGGGTTGAAACAGCTTTATGTAAACGCTAGACTTTATATTAATATATCACCAGTCAATAAATCCACAGTGATAACTGTTATAATTAACTAAAAATATCTAATTATTTACAAATTTACATGAAATTTTTATTACAATTATTTATTGTCTTAATTGCTTAATTTTTTTTTTATTATTATTTTAGTATGCAAAAAATATTTTTCTACTCCACTGAAAAAAAAAAAAAAAAAAAAAAAAAAAAAAAAAATACAAAGAAAATAAAACACCAAGTGTAAGAATTTTATTTTATTTAAATCACAATAAGTCAATCTGCATTATAATAAATAACATCTCTACAAAATCACTCTTGCAAGGAGCAGTCTTATAAATCCTTGTTAAAAACCTTTTTATGTACAAAATATACAACTACTAGGCAGGATTAATGCAAAATACAACACAAAATAAAATACAACCCACATTCATATATGCAACAAGCCCCAAACCTATGAAATGTTAGTTGGCAAAACATGTGCTGAGATATATAGTCGAGTTCCTTTTTTTAAACAGTTAAAAAATTTGATAAAAATACCTTTGGAGTTCCTTTTATAATATTGATGGGAATCATGTCATCGTCATAAAATAATAATAATAATAATAAATAAACAATTTCAGTTTTTTATGTGTTTTAATTAACAGGAATAATAATATAGATAATATACAGCAATTTAAAGAAAAAAAAAAATAGTTTTAGATTATATACAATGAAATTTGACGGAACTTTTACGAAAAATTTTAATTTTATTAAAATTTAAAACAGGTTAAAACTAAAACCTGCATGTTAAACATTTTTAAATAATGACTTCTGACTGTTAAGAAATAAGTAAATATTTTTTTTTTCCAATATCGAAGGAATAGTTTAATACTCATAATAATAAAAATAAAATCACTGGCATGCTCAGAACAATAAATAAATAATTATCAGAATCTATTATAATAATAAAAATACATTTATACAGCCCTGGTAAAAAACGCATAACACCGGGCAAAAAAAATCACCAAATATAGATAACTGAGAATTTCAAACTATGAAAATTTTTTTACGACTTAAAATTAATGCTACTGAGTAATAAACTAAAATACATTTGTAAAAGAAAATCCTGTTATTTTTGGTTTGGATTATGTAAAAATTATCAAAGAGGTGGAATGGCAGCTTGGAAAAAAGTATAAAGTTGTCTGCTGATTACATCATCAGAAAGAATAAATAAACCTAAAAGCACATCACTCCAATTTCAGAAACAAACAAAAGTTTTCTGAACACAGAAGTGTTTTTTCTTGTGTATTTTATACCACACAGAGAAGATTACAAATTAGAAATGGAACAAGGCAAAATAATAGATTTTAAATATGTTGGTTGCAGTGGTGCTGAACTTGCATAAAAAATTGGAAGATTGAAGGCTGTAAATAACCGCTTTCTTCTTAATACCTATAGTACAAAACAGTGTACAATAAAGCCAAAGATAATTTCTTGAAATCAAGAGAAGCAGATACTGAGGTTTTCCTGCAAGCAAAAATTATCTTCCTAGAAAGTTGATGAGATGTGGTTGCCCTGCCCCAGACGAACAATAAGAAATGTATTGCATAGAAATCCTAATGTTGTGTATAAGAAGTTGGAAGGAAAACTTCCACTTTCTAAGATGCATATTAATTAAAGTTTATGTTTGCATTTAACGGCTGGCACAACTGGTATGTGGTGTTTTTAGATGAAAAAAAAATTAATTTAGATGGGCCAGATGGATTTAAGTTTTACAGGAGTGATCTGCATAAAGAACACCAATTTAGAGGAGGATCTGTCATGGTTAAAGTCGAATTTGCAGCCGGTGGTGCAACTGAAATAGTTTTTGTCAAAACAAAATGAATTCCGTATTATATCAGGACATTCTACCAGAAAGCTTGCTCCTCCGATTACATCAGGAGGTTGTTCAACAAGACAATATATCTGAGCATATTTTGTGCTCTAGAAAATACTGGATGAAGGCGAACAAGATAAAACCTCTTTAATGGCCCTCTCGAAGTCCAGATCTTAATCCAATGGAAAAGCTTTGTGGTATTCTGGATGAAATGTTTACAAAAATGTGAGGCAGTACAATAGAAAGTTGGATCTAAAAATTGCTGGAACCACATTGACCCATACATCTGGTATTATGAACATTGATTAATACAAGTAATAAAAAAAAAAGAGATTCTCACATTGCTCAGTAAAGAATAAATCATATAGACTCCATACTTTTTCCAACTTCAACTGTATGGTAACTTCTCATAGAATTTCATATCAGGTAACTAAACTTAATGATTTTTTGTTGCAATTTTCTTATAACATATCATAACCTTAAATTTCATAAAAATATATATAGTTTTATGCCATATTTTTGTGATGTTATACTTTCTTTTTATGGCTGTATTTATTAAAGGCTTAAAAAAAAAAAAAAAAAAAAAAAAAAAAAAAAAAAACTACACACCGACTTAAAATATTTTAAATAATACAGATGTTTTATAAACAATAAATAAATATTACTAATTTAAATATAACTAAACCTTAAAGAAGACATTTTTATAGTAAACATAATTATGTATTTAACTAATGCAAATGAAAACACTTCTAACATGAAAATTTGAGATATTATGATACTAACTGATAACTAAACAGCAATGCGAGAAAGTCCTCATATATGAACAAAAAAAGATTGTCATATTTATACAAAATTTTACTTTTATGAAGCATTCTTTACGTTTATATGTATATAAGCATAGAAAAATTATTTTTTAAATGATGAATAAGAACATGATATCATTTTTATAATTATCACATGATATCATTTCTTATGAAAACTGCTTTGATAAAAAAAAAAAAAAATCAAGTAATTTTCAAGTATTTTATTCAAAGTATTTATGAAAAACGCTTCTATGGCTTCCAAGGATTTAAAATAAGCCAACATTATTGACAGAATTAATAATATTAACTCAAGTTTCAACATCTGAAATTAATACAAAAATCTGAATGAAATAAAACTACAAATGAACATAAAGTACATCAATTATTTTAACATAGGACTACTTAATTTTCATTAATTGTGAATTATTATTTGCCTCAAATTAAATTAAAAAATCATTTTTTAGAATATTAGTATAATTTTTTTAAGAAAGTATATTTTAATTATTTATTTTTTAAATTTATTATAAAAAAAACCTACTAATTTTACAATTTAATGTAATATATAAACAAAATTATTGCAAATAATAAATACAAATTTCAATTGTAATAAAAAATGTAACAAATTTATATTTTTAAAATGGATATTATGGACATTTATGTTACTTGGTAAAAAAAAATTATAAAACACTAACATTTATTACCCATCAAACAACAATAGCTGCCAAAAGTATGAATTATGTTACATGCTGAATATTCTTTATAATCACTTAATTTCGACACAAAGAAAAAAATGAGATTGAGCTGTACTCTATCTAACAAAGCATTTCAATGAGTATCAGTATTTTACAGAAATATTTGAGAATTTTATATGAATATAAGCATATTAATAGAATAAAATACATTCATTCCCGTTAATACATTCATTTAATATACCCTTATCTTCAAAAATAAGTATTTAAAATATTGTTATTTCACTTTGGTTAATAGTTTTTTAAAAGAACTGAAAAATATTTTAAACTCATAAAATTTATACATCTTAGTCTTTCAATAGATATTTCAAAATACTTCCACTGAACTAAAAGAGACATTATGTTATACAATAGTGCTAAAAGGTTCAATTCACTTCATGAATTTGGTAGTTAAAATTTCATTTTAAAATGTCTTTTACTAAAAATCACAGCACTGCCATTTATTTTTTTTCTATAATCCATCAATTTATAATAATTATTTACAATACTTATTTAAGATTGTATACAACAAATCAGATCAAATGTAGCAGAAAGTTTTAAGCAAAATTTCTTTTACTCAATAACAATAATATACCAAAGGTTTGAAAATAAGCTTCGCTTGCATAGATTTTATAAATAATACTTTAATATAAATAATTTAATTAATTAAATATTACAATACAGCAATAAAGAAAAATATTTAGATTTACAGCCAAAGGGTTCTATTTAGGTATAGTTACACATTATCATCCCAAATGCATATTATATATGAGAATGAAAATAAATTTTTAAAAACTAGTTAGAAAATGAGTATTAAAAATTTTCAAAAGAAATTACAGAACATTTAAGATTTTTTAGAAAAACAAATTTGTATACTAAAAACAATTATACTTTAATAGATCAAATATACTTCTATAAGATATTATTTTTAAAAACATATAAATAAATAATTAACTTTTACATATAAAACTGAACTATTGTAAAAATAACAGAATATCCTTGAAACTTAACACATCTTACCAATTAAGAACGAATTATAAAAATTTAAATAACTGATGATTATTACTAAAATTATTTAATATATTTTAATTGTTTATTCATAACTACTTATTTTATCTTAATTAATTATATTATTTTAAAAAATATTAGTAATACATAATGAATAAATTTACTTTCATAATTTAATGTTTTGATGACAGATATTTTGCAGTTATTAATTCAGTACAAAATTGTATCAGCAACTGACAAAATATTCTTAATGAATCAATTTTGTATTAATAAATATTTAAAAAAAAATCAAACTTTAAAAAATAAACTTATCATAGAATATTAACAAATTTAACATAATTAAAACTATAAATTCATCAAAACTTTTCTTCCTCAAAAATTTCATGAAAATTGAATGAATTTTTAAAAACTTTATCAAGAATTCTTATTTGAAAAATATTTTATAGCAACATAAAAACTATGTTTAATGACTCAATATAAATTAAATATTCAACAAACAAATATTAAGAATGTTGTTTCAAGTTTTAAATTGAACAAATATATATATATATTTATTGTACACATTCATTTCATTTGAAATTTAACCATATAGAAGCATACATTGTTTCTGATTACGTATATCTATGCATTTACATAAATTAATACAAATATTTTAGCATATCACATTCAATAAGGTATAACTCAAAAATATATAACTATTATAAAACATAAATAATAATAATAAAAATGAGAAACAGTGAGAAAAACATTGAAATAAGAAAATTAAAAATTTGTTGAAGATTCATAAACTCTCACTAATTTCTAAAATAAAAATAAGTTAGAGTTAACAATAAAAAAAGATTTTTGAAAAATAAATCTTTTTCTTCTGTTTTCAAAAATATACTAACTACCAAATAATGGAATGTTCATTTATAACTCTGGTGGAATTAAAACTTTTCATCACTTCTACGAAGCTGGAATAAATTTGGAATATTAGGCCTCACAGCGGCTGACCGTGCACTGAACATTTTTGTTACTCTGTTCTTCATCTCTTCCATGCTTCCAGGAGATGTAACAGACAGAGTACGAGGACGACTGTAAGAAAATAATTAACAGTTAAAGAACTTGTTCATAAAACATTTTTTTATGTTTTATGTAATTATAAAATTTAAATAACTACACTCAAGAGGCAAAACATTATGACCACCTGTCAATAACGAGTTGGTCCACCTTTGGCGCGAAACACAGCTTCAACCCGCCTTGGCATGGATTAATACCACCACTTAATACCACTTCCACCTGATCATGTGCCTTCCACGTCATCCAGGCGAGTTCATTGCAAAATGCAGGGGTGGTCATAATGTTTTGCTCTTGAGTGTAATTAAATAACTGATGATTATTACTAAAATTATTTAATATATTTTAATTGTTTATTCATAACTACTTATTTTATTTTAATTAATTTATTATTAATATTCTATGATAAGTTTATTTTTTAGTCATATTTATTTTTAAAGTTTGATTTTTAAAATATTTATTAATACAAAAATTGATTCATTAAGAATACATAAAACATTTTTTTATGTTTTATGTAATTAGCTTTATTGTATTTCTTTATCATTATTATTGCCCAATGGTTACATTTAATTCACCCAGGTTTTTATTTTGGGATGGGACAACAAAAATTTTAGAGATTCAATAAAACAAAGAGTAACAACCATTTATAGAGGTTCAATAGGTCATACTAAACCATGAAATAAGAAAGGCATTTGAAATAAAAATTTCATATATTAATTATTTTATTAAGAATTTTTATATTGCACTCATTTAGTCCAAATACTTAAAACAACATTAAAACTAAGTATTATTAAGTATTATACAAAAATCAAAATTTAATTTCTAAAAAAAATTACATAAATTATAAATTAAAATTCAGTCATCCTTTCTCTTTTTGCCAACTCATTGATTATGTTGCTTATGTCAACTTCAATATTTTGATGAATATTTAGTACTACTAAACAGGAAAATGCAGGTTTAATCAACATATTCCAGATGCAATAAAAAGTGATAATGATAAAGAAAATATGAATTCCTTGAAATACTAAATATTTCACAAAAAAACATTGGATCTAAGTGGGAAATGGTCATAAATTTGAGCATCGTTAACATTCATATATGCTGGAAATACACCTTTTTGACAATATGTTTTGCGTTATAACAACTGATTGCATGGATATTTTTTGGATTTTCTTAAAATGCTACATAAATGAGAAGTTGAAGTTACCCATAGAAAGATTACCAATAAGACATTCCCTTTTCAGGTAATATTTTAACATAAAAATGCTTTCTTAATAAAATTGAAAATGCATTCTTTGAACCTTGCACAAATCAAATGTATTAAATAAAAATTTAAACAGATATATATAGTTTTAATTCAATTTTGAAACTTTGCATAATCAGTTTTATTCATAGCTAGTTTAAAAAGAATAAAATGAAATTATAAAAATTTTTCATTATAAATTACGTAATTAAAATAAAGATATCAGAAGCAAGAGTGACATTTTTTCAAAACTCCATTACAAAATACTATAACAAATATTCTTCATTTTAGTATTTTAGCATTAGTCTACCATGAAATATTTTTAAATAATAGAAGCCTTATTTTTAAATAATAAAATAAGAAGTTGTGTAATCTATTGTTGAAATGGATTAAAAATGGAAAAAATAAATCAGATATCTTAATATATATTTTCCTAGAATTTTTATATACACAAAAAAAAAAATTTTAGGCATATAATACTTTCATAAAATGAAGAAAATATTCAAAATTGCTAAGAAAAATCAATTAATATAAAATTAAACATCTTAATGGAACTTGCAAATTTTACTTTAAAATTAATTACTGAAAAAAATAGCAAGATAAAGAATGATATGATAATTGGGAAAAATAACTCAGACATTGAACAAGAATAAAATCACAATCATGGTACCTGAATATTTTATTTAAAAGTATAAAATAAAAATACGGATAAAATTTTTGTAACAATTTTTCATTATATTTTAACATATCAAAAGGAAAAAATATATTTTAATTAAAATTTATATAAATTTAATTCTCTAATCAAATCAAAATTAAGTTAAAAAATAAATATGAATAAACTGCTTTAGAGCTTCTATTTTCAGAATTATAATCTAAATATTGATTATGTTTATAGTTACAAAAAGCAGACATTTTACAGTTTACTTGTGGTATTACAAATCAATATTGATATATTTTAAGAATTCGTAATGAAAATAAAAATAACTTGATTATTATAACAAAATAAATCACCTATCAACAGATCTTCCAAGATCAAGTTTTGCTTCAAATTCTTGAATGATGTTAGTCACAGAATCCACATATTCTTGAGCAATCACTTCAAGGTCTAATTTTAAGCACCTCAAACCGGGTAGGAAGGCCTCGGCAATCAGCTGCTCACTCATAACTGTACACATTAAGCAAAACTATCGTATACACATTGAAACTTTTAATGGCACAATTTTTATTCATCACACAATCACTACCAGAAAAGTAATAATTTTTATGTTAAAATTAGTGTTATTTGTATCCCAATGAAAACTCTTACATTTCACAGACTTATTTTGAATCACAGTCTTTATTAAATAAATTTATTATTATTTTTTTTGCTAATAAAATATTTAGTAAAGGATACAGCAACATGACATAGCAGTATATGCTTCCAACAGAGCCAATGCAATGTCCATTTTTTTGGTTTCATTGGTTGTACTGTTATTTTCTGCAGCTAATGCAGTCAGTCTGGGTAAAACAACTATAATAAAGCATAGTATGATATATATATAAATAAATAATAATATACCATATAAAACATGCAAAAAATATTAATAAAAAAATATTATTAAATAATTTAATAAATTTTTAGTGTTAGTAATTATTATTTGTTAAAAAACAATTTAAATGCTTATTTTGATTTAATTTCATAATCAGTTGAAACAATGTATTAAACAAAAAATACCTGCATTCACTAATAATTTAAATATAAAGCAAAAAAATTTTAATCGATTAATTACGATTTATATAAAACTAAAAATGTTCTTCATATAAAAACAGAATTTATGTAATATCTGTAAATTAAAAAACAAAAAATTCATACATACAAAAATTTATTTATTGTTGAAAAATTATACATAATTTACTGTAAATTATATATCTCGATAATAATAGCAATATCACATTCAATAACTTAGTTAAAATTGTATACATATATAATTGAAAAAGATATATATGTATTATTTATATTCATTAAATATAGCAGATTAGTTTTAAAAGAAATACAATGCATACATTCATCTCTAAACTTGGGTTCTGTATTTGGACCAATTTTTGGCAAATGTCCTGATAACTTCAACATATAATAAGTGCTGGTCACGATATAGCTGATCATCCAGAAAAGTTTGCAGCTGCATGTGAGCTTTCTCTAATAACTGATAATAAAAATATATATGAACTTATAATGATTTATACAATAATTAAATATAAAATAAGATTGATAATAATCTTCTATATTTAATTCTTTTATTTAATATTAGCATGAAAATATACAACACAGATACAATATTGTACAGATGTTTTCAATAAAGAAAATATAATGAAAAGTTTGAAATAATTTTTTTAATAAACTATATAGTTTTTTTTTTAAATAATCCAATTTTTAAAATAAAAAATATATATATATATCATGCATGACTTTATATTTTTTAATGTAAAATCCTAAAATTTACTAAGGAAAATGCCAATTACATGCTAACAAAAAGATAAAAATTCTATAATAAATCACATGCTATTTGAATCAAACTTAAGGTCGATTGAGTATTTTTTTATTTGCATTATGCAAAAATAAATAATAAAAAAAGATTGATAAAAAAAAAAGATGTAAACTACAGTAATAAAAAGTAATGAAAAAACTAACAATGCACAATTTAGTATCAATATCTAAAGAAGTACTCTCTTATTAATTACCTGTCTCATGAAGCTTGACATAGTCTAAATTGCAGCATTGAAATAGAAACAAAGATACATTCTTATGGTTTACAGTTTTAAAAGCAGAAATTTTAATAAATTAACATTACAAGGTAGAAATACTAATAATTTATTAGGAAATTTATTTTACATAATTTGTAAATGTGATACAAATATAAATGTAATTTCTAAATGATCGAATATGTTTTAAAGTTTTATTATAATGGTTTTAAAGAAGAACATTTTAATAATTATTATAAATTAACTCTTTCTATTAAATTATTAGAGATACAAAAACTCATTTTTAATTTGCTGAGTATTTTTAAAGAATACATTAACATTAATTATTTGATAAGAGTAATAATGTCTTCATTTTTAAAAAGTTGTAACATTTGATTGCTTACGTCTTTCTGTGAACTCAATTCCATAATTGCTCCAAATGCTGGAACAGTAGCAATCCTGACAACACTGTAAAATTCAATAAAATGCCCTTTACACTACTGTGTATTTAAAATTTATTATTTTGAAACACATTTTAAAAGATAAATACTTTTTATAAAATTCAATAAATAAGAAAATATTTAATTTACTACTACTTTAAATCAATTTTTCAAAGCAAGAAATACATTTAAAAAGTTAATTAATATTTTGATCACAAGTAAATGAAACACTTTTAAAAATTAGATAGATTCATTTGAATCTTTTTTTTTTAAATATAGAAATGACTACATATATTATTGTTAATCAACATAAAATTCTAATGAATTACAGTTAACATACTTTAATAAGACATTTCTATTCATTAACTATTTTATTATATTAAATACTATTTATTAAAGGGGAAAATGGTTAAGTCTGATAAGAAATATTTAATTATTCTTTAAATGGCAAAAATTAAAACATCAAAGCACTTTAAAGTATTCAGTATATAAGATTATACTTACATTTCTGGATCACTAGCTAGAGTAACAAGAGCTGGTGTCACTCTAGTACGAAGCAAGCTTTCACTTACTACACCAACTAAAATTTCAAACAGTCTTCCAGCTGTAACTCTGACTAGTGGAGAATTATGTACAACACCATCCCATAAAACTGACAGCAATAATTCATGATAGCCTTTTTTTGGAACTGATAAAAATGTATGTTAGTGTAAACTAATTAAATATATGAAGGGTTTTACTATAAATAAAAAGGTTTACATTTGAGAATCAAAATTTTAATACAGATACTGAAAAAAATATTAAATTTGTAAACAAAATATCAAAAAAATAAAATGTAATTTTGTTTTTAAAAAGTTTTAATAATTTAAAGCAAATACATAAACATTTTAAATTAAAGTTCTTGCAATTTTATAAAATTAATCGAAAAATAATGAATTATTTCATTTAAAAATATAGATTATTTTAAAATCAAATTTCAGAAAATATTCTAGTGACCATAAAACACAAAAATTAAAAACTATTACATAAAACATTATGGTTTTAAATTTTAAAAATTAATATTTCATACATAATTAACTGTGAAGAGATTTCTGTTTTAAAGAGGGAATTTTTTTTTTTTTTTACATGAAAATAATTTCATAAGTTTGGAAAAAGTTCAGAACTATCAAAATATTAGTTTAGAAATA
This sequence comes from Caerostris extrusa, assembly GCA_021605095.1. Taxonomy (NCBI): domain Eukaryota; kingdom Metazoa; phylum Arthropoda; class Arachnida; order Araneae; family Araneidae; genus Caerostris; species Caerostris extrusa. The sequence continues at coordinate 62,856 of BPLR01017884.1, read as the reverse complement.
CTAGCTAATAAAATTATTTTTACCACACGAATGAAAAGATGATATCAAATGTATAAAACTCTCAATATAATACAAAAGCAATATAGTTCATTTTAAAATAACTATAACCCTAAAAATATTAAATCGGACAGTTTAACAAATTTAAACTTTCAAGTTACACCTATGTAAATGAAAATGTTAATACCTTAGTTCAACTAAAGCTGCTTTTATGCTAGTATCTGGAAGATGATTCAATGAAACACTGCAAAGTAAGTCTTGAAGAAATTCTAACAGTTCTTGTCGATCTTCTGCCTGTAATATGGAAATGAAACAACATTTTTATGAATTAAATTTATTCTCAAACAAACAAGTTATTTTCACATATATTTATGCAATTACTGGCATATTAAATTTATTAAAAATTACAATATTAAAGTAGATATTATTTTTGAATATCATACAAAATAACAAGGAAAAGAAATTGCATTTTATGTGATGTTTAAACCCTATAGCACAATGTGAATTACATGCATAATTCATTTACTTATTAGAGGGCTAGTTACAAAGATCTATAAAAACAAGATAATATACCCATAATTAAAATAATAAAAATAGTATTTACAGTTTTTGAAAAATAATTTTAAAAATAACTAAAATACAAATTTGAATTTTTTTTTTTATAAACATGCTTTTAAAAAATAAATTATCATTTTAAACAAAAAAAAAAAAAACAATGATTTAAAAGAAGTAATAAAATAATCATTAATAATATATAAATAATTTTCAGCCTTTTTGAATTAAATCTTAAAAATAAGTGTATTGTAAATGTTCAAAATAATCCTTCATGAGATAATTTGCTACATTTTAAATACTAGGTTATTATAATTAATATGTATATATATATATATCACATACCTGATGCAATGCACCTAAAACTCCAGCAACATAAATAGGAATAGTAGCATCTTGATATGTAGATCGATTAGAAGGAGCTCCTGCACGAAAAAAGTAATTCAAAAGTGAATATTTAAAAGCAGAAACATTAATTGAAATGTACTTTTATAACAACAATTAAACAATAAACATAAAGGGACAGATTAATAAATGTGAATACTTCTATAAATGATATTAGTAAAAATGAATACTTATTAAATATCATAAAAGACACCGACATGATATGGTATAAGATGTTGATACGAATGAAGCACCATTTCGTGAATCATATGAATAATATTGTATAATGTTTCCTTGCACAGTGATATATATTATATCATTTTCCTTGATTTATGAGCACTCAAGCTAATTCCAATCAAGTGGTTAAACCTTCATATTTCTTATCTTATGAGTATATCTTAATGTATCAGATTGTCTGGATGACAGGCTTTAATCAAAATGAATAAAAATAGAAACAAATAATAAGAATTGTCTAAAGATTACCCTTTTCAGATTCGACTATTGACAATCGAGATAAAAATGATGGCTTTATATTTTTCTGAGTAAAAAGATCTTCCAAACAAATGGCAGAAATTGTGTAGTAGTTCTACTAAATCATGGACAACTGCTTGGCGTTGAGAATTTACATAACTGAAGATACTATGTAACCAGGGCAAACTAGAAAAAACAAAAGAACACAAATACTGTATTATTAAATTTCACATAAAATGTCAGAAGTAAATATTTCGAGTTAAATAAAAAAGAGATAAATATTAATTACACTCTAAAAATTAATTCTGCACAATATTAAAAAACAAAATAATTTCTAAAATTAATTAAATAATAAATTACTTCTTTTCCAATGAAAGAATAAAAAAAAATAAAATGGAACTTAGGATCTGTATATTTATGTAAATTCTATTCAAGAATTATACAATATCCCATATAAAATACAATATTACATAAAAATTTCATAGATACATATTTTAACATTCGATAATTTTATGATTTTTTTTTCTTGTTGTCATTTAATGAATTAACAATTACAGTAAGTATAACAGTTAAAAAATAATTAATAAAAATATGCAATTAAATTATTAAAATCTCAAGTTAGTTATTTAATGTTAGTTCAATCATAAACATGAAAAATATAGCTATATTAATAAATAATCGCATCAGAAATAATAAAATAAAGAATATTTTATCCTTAAGTAATGTTTTGTGAAAATATATACTTTATTTAATAATACTCTAATTTTTGCTCTCATTTCCATTCCTACACTAATAGTAATTTTAACAGAAAAATAAAACTATCTATACATAAAATGGTACTTCCGTATTAACGATACCTTGGCGGTTTTTAAATGTCGCCAATCTAACTGCTACAGATTTGGCGGGTTTTAAGTGGCGCCAATCTAACCGCCACAGATTTGGCGGGTTTTAAGTGGCGCCAATCTAACAGCTGTAGATTTGCTGAGTTTTGAAGCCGTTTTGTAGTGCTACAAAAATGCGTATTTGGGATTTGCCAGAAACAGAACAAGATGCAATTTTATTTTTACAGGAGTGAAATATTTTACCAAAACAACGAAAATGTCCCAATTCCCACGACATGAAACTTTATTTTGGTAAACGCAAGCTTTGGAAATGCAATTTCAGTCAGTGTGCTTATCGTGTGGGACTTAGAAAAGACAACTGGTTTGAGGGAAGCAGAATTCCATTTTGTACAGCTTTGAGATTCATATACTGCTGGTGCGAGGAGTTAACGTCGATTAAATTTTGTGAAAAGCAACTTGATTTATCAAATAAAACTGTTATAGATTGGAACAATTACATGCGTCAATTATTTTTGAAAGCGTTTTGATTTTAAATGAAGTGTTTTATATATTTTATTATTTGGAATAAAAATTTTAAGTGTAGATTGGCGCCACTTAAAAACCGCCAAATCTGTAGCTGCGGTTGGCACGTCTGCTCTTTATTGGTGCAACCGTCGCCAAGATATCATTAATACGTAAGTACCCATAAAATAAATATATAATATCATAAAAGAATCAACTTACAATTCATTTACTGCCCAATCATGCTGCTCCCAAGGTTTGTACCATTCGGAGTTCAAATATCTGTCAAAAGCTTTTACTGCACTCATCAACTCATCCCCATCTCCAAATATTATGGAAGGATTCAAAACAGAACTAGGATAAGTTGGTAAACGATCCACTGAAATAAAGAATAGGTTAAACTATTCAGACCTATATTTAAGTTTGAATTATTATAACATATCAGTATATGCATTTTATAACTCTAATAGAAAGAATTACACTAATGTGTTAGAAAAATATAATAATCTATAATAAAAAGTTTTATTTAAAATAAAAGTCTGTATAATATACATAAGTTTATGGTTTTCATGTTGGGACTATATTTGAAATAGCTCTGAATTGCAAATTGGACAGCTGATGTATATATACAGAAAAACACTTGGACACTGTCATCTAGTGGAAGAAATCACAGGGATTGATTTTGTACATTTCTATTAATTTAATTAATCCCTATCCTTTTATTTTTCTACATACATGTTGCATATTTATAACCTTGAAAAACTATTAAATTAAATATCAATGCATAATTTAAAATATTACATAGTCATACCATCGAATTCAACTGGTGAGCTACAAGATATATCTGGATTCTCCACATAAGGTCCAGATTTTATCACAGATACAAAGAGAAATGGAAGCAGCATAGAAATGGTTCTGGAAAATAAAATGATTTGCTGTTCTTCGGGCTGAATACTTCCTAATACTGAAGGGAGAGGAATGTCACTCAAAACCTAAAAATATATTCTAAATGTCAGTGAAAATAGGTGAATATTATATATAGAAAATTTAATACTCAACTAACTTTATAATTATATGATTTTCTAAAATACATTAAAATAAAGTTAAAAAAATTCAACTTTTACCATGTATAAAGAAATCAAAAAATATTTTTTAATAATAATAATAATAAAATTAATCCATAATCACACTTTTTGTTAAAAACATCTCATATAAGTTCAAAGCTTAAATAAAAGTCAACATCATTTTTGATAATTGCATAATATTTAATAACAGTACTTAAATTCAACTAAAAAAATAAAACACAATGAACAAACCTTAAAATGATTATTTAGTACAGACATTACATGTGGGAAAAGATGAGATTCTAGATTGCTCAATTCAAAAGACCATGCTGCTATAGAAGGTAACAATGTATTGAGTCCTGAATCTACAACATTCAAAGCTCTGTCTTCAAGAGATAGAAATAGTAGTTTACATGCCTGAAATAAGAGATATTTGAGGAAAAATATCTAATTTATTTACATCAGTATAGAAATTGTTCAACTGCTAAACTATTTCTGTACACTTATTATTTAATGTAACTTCTTGTTTATAATATGCACATGATATATTTAAAAAAATAATTCATTTAAGTGGTTCATAAAGTTGTTGTATAAAATCAACAGATTTCTTTTTCAGAAAATTCTGGCAAAAATTCAGAAAAGCACTGAATTACTATTATTGTTTATTTATTTTTTAGATGATAAGAACAACTGAAAAGAAAAATAAAGCAAAAAGTAACAATTAACAGCAACATACATCATAATTTTTGTCTTTCTAGCAATTATGAGGATTAATTAAAGTGTTCTAAATTTGTTCCATTTGTTATTTTATAATTTTCAATCCTTTTATCGTTGAAATTTTTTTAATTCTCAGATCAAGATTTTTGCTTATTTTATTTGTCCTTACTTGCTATATTTTTTATAGAATAGTTCAGATAAGTACTTCTATTGTTTTTTTTTTCCCATTACCTGGAAAAATATTTACCTTATATCTTAGTTTTAATTAGTTTCTACTTTCCTTGTTTATGCAAAAATATATTTAATTTTTATATTATCAAGACATCAAAGAGCTCTTAAAATTAAAAAAAACTTTTGTGTTACTTTAAGATCTCAACCTATAGTGCACAAAAAGAACTTTATAAAAGTGCACTCTATTTTTAAGAAAATAAACAAAAAAGAAAAAAATCATCAAAGGATTATATCAGATTATTTTGAATTTTTTTTTTTACTATCAAGGTTACAATCAGAAAATGACAGTACTTTAAAAATGTTAAACAGTTTTGAAATTAAATAAAATGCAAAATCTTACTTTGGTAAATTTATCAGAATCATCAACATATAGCAGTAGAAGAGCTAAATTCTAACTACAGTTTCTCTCACTAAATCATCTTTATCTTCTTGTAACATTTGGTGCAACATTGAAAGCAACAGAGAACTACGTATACCACTCTAAAAATTGCAAAAACTACTATTAAAAAATTAATGCTAGAAATAAAACAGTTTCTACAATTTTAATTAATCCAATACAATTTTAAATTTAAAATTATTCAAAACTTTTAAGTGAATTCTTTGTAATGTTTAAAATATATATAATCATTATGCATAAATATTTTAATTAGAAAATTTTCATTAATAAACAAATTGGAATTCAAATATAAATTATGGATAAAACATGCTTTTTATAGATTTATTTCACTCTCTAAATTATATTTCAATATGAAATGTTTAAAATTTTTTTAAAAAATGTTTACTATATATATATTAGAAGATTCATATTTATTTGAAGCATACATTAAAAAAATATATAAAAAAAAAAAAGGCTTACTGATACTTTTAAGTATTTGGAGGTTACTTGAATTATTTCAACATCAATGCTTTTTTTTCACAAAGTAGAAAAATATTTCAATGCGTCTATGCTTTTATTTTAAGAAATTGAAGCTGATTAAACTTTTAGGTGGAAATTTATTTTAAAGCAAAATAAAATTTAACTTTAACATCTGAAAATAAAAATATGTTTAATGTACAAAAAAAAAAAACTATGTAAAATTTCTCATACCATAACATAAGGAGCTAAAACACCACAGGATTCAGCTACCAATAACCTTCGCTCAACATAACGATGAGTAATCTGGATAATGAAATTTAAACATGCTTGATATATAACTGTTCAAAGATAGCAATAAATAATTTCAATGTTCAAAAATCAAATAACATGTTGTGAAAAAGTTTTTCGGTAACTCACTTGTTCCCAACATTGTGGAAGAAGTTCAGCTTCAACTCTGGACGGACCTAAGTGTTGTGCTATAGCTACTAAACCAGTTAATATCATATGTCTGAAAATAACAAATATTACTTCTATGATAAGTGCAAACTGAGCATTTTATAAACATTTATTACAGTTTAAACTAATTTTTAAAAAACATTTGATCTGAGTTAAAAATTATCACTTAATAGATGCTCATATTTAAACAACCTTGGCAACTATTTGTTTTACCATGTTTTGAAAATTATCTTTTTGCAATATATTCTAAAATTATCTTTTCCTTTTTTTTTTCTTTACAAGGGTGGGAGGGAGGGGGAGGGGGTGAAGAGAAAGAAGAAATATTTTTTTCCCTGATAATTAATATTTGTCAAAATCACAATGAAATAGAATTTTTTTGTTTCTTTTAATGAAATTTTGATTATATAATGAATAATTAAATAGGAGGAAACATTATATTTTTCCATGCTAAAAGTTTTTAGTTAAACATTTTTGGAAAATGTAACTATTATATTTTAAAATTTTATTGAAATGTATTTATTAATTTGAAATGAAATCAATGGCATCCATTTTAAATATTTTATATAAGTGCATACAGTAAAACATAAAATTTAATATTATTAAAATTATAAAAAGAATTAAGAAGTATTTTTATTAACATTTCTTTAAATAAATAATTATTTTTAATAATTTATAAATAGTTTTAAAAAAAGAATTTGAAATTTTGTAAAACATTAACATACATTAAAAATTAGAAGAATTTTATTAATTGTATATTTTATTTAGAGCTTGTTTAGGTGCAAAATGGTTTTATTATGGTGGTTTTTATCAAATAGTGTTACACTACACTATTTAATAAAAATAGTTTATTATTTTACTTGTTGAAATTTGTATTTTAAAGGTTGAAAACATTAAGGATCTAACATCATAATAATTTTAATAAGTTATAATTTATTTTTTTAACAGTATTTAATATTTAATGCTTTTTTTTAAATATTCCTAAAATTTTGACTAAAATTAAGTTTTTAACTACTGGAAAAAAAAAATGCCTGATGGGTGAAATTTTTTATAAATAGTCATTAGAATACAAGATAGTGTTTATAAAGCTGAAGTTCCCTTTTACATTGGAAAATCTCAATTTCTGATCCTTTATATGTCCAAAACTTTTAATTCTCTCTACAAAACTTTAATTAATCTCTACAAAAATTATCACCTACAAGTTTCATCTTGCTGAAACAATTCTGTTAAAAATCTTGAGTTCAGTAATGACAAAATTTTGAGTTAGAAATTAATTAACAGAGTTGATTAATTTTGTTAATCAACTGCATTGCACCATAAATGAGTTCCTTTCAAGCATTTCCAGCACTATTACTTATGTGAAGGTTTAATGATAATTACAAAAATTATTAAAGGATGTCTACCCCCCCTTGGCCGACTGTACAATCTCAAACTTTTGATAATACACATACAATAATATATAAAGCTATGTAATTGTATTTATGTTACACATAAATCATAATAATCCCACATATAATTCAGACTGCTATGGTACTGTAAATTGGCAAGTCAGATTGATTCAAACATACCAATATAATAAGGAGAAAGATAATTCCATTCAGGTTTAAAATATAAAAAAATTTTGTTTTAAATATTTAGATTTTTAAATTACATAATACGAAATGAAAAGAATTCCACAATAACTACTGAACCTTTTGCTTTTTAAAATATTTTTACACCATATATGTCTGGTTAGCAAACAAAAATTATTTCATTCATTTCTGTACTTGAATGAAATGTTTACTCTTCAACTAATAGTTTTACTCTTCCACCGAATAGTTGTACAGTTACAAAATCTTATTATCAACAACAGAAATTAGAATTAGCACAAAAATTTTTAATGCTTAAATCATCCAACTAAAGCATAATTTAAATATCTAAAAATTTTTCTTGAAGATTAAAACAATTTGTAATTAACCACAACAGCATCAACTAAACTGTAAAAATTTAATAGAAATACTAATGAGAAAAATCAATTCATATAAAAAATATAGAAAGTAAAGGCCTCTATTTTTACCTCTGTTCTTCATCAGGTCTTTTGATAAGATTAAAAAGTATATTAAGCAGCTTATCTCTTTCTTTTGGATCTGGATGCAAGGCTATTGCACACAGAATCAATGGAATTAATTCCTATTCAAAGAAAAAACGAAAATATATATAATTTTCAATATAAATTATACTTCTATCATCAATTAATACATCAATAGTTCTAAAAATTTTTAAACTTGTAACCTTTTAACAAAAGAAATTAATTAATTAATTGTTACCCCTCTCCTCTATTTTATTTTTTTTTTATATTAGCTTATTTTCAAACACAATAATGTAGTTTTAAAAATTAAAGAATTCAGAATCTTGAGCCCTATAAAATTAATTTTATCACTTGAAGAAAGATTAATTAACATTCGCATTGAACACAACTGATAAAAATGCAAATTATATTTAAATTGTGTTATAAAAAACTAGCATTTAAAAAAATCAAGATTCATCCAATTGGATAGTCCCACTTTCCCAAACAAATTTGATATAATATAAAATATTAAATGAAAATTATTATAAAAATTGACTTTTATTTTTGGCATTATATAAGTCAAAGCAAAAATACTGTTCGCAAATTGATATATTGTGAAAGAAGTCAGAGCTTTTAATACTTTAACAATGAGACTTCTCAAATGAGAATCAAAACTTCTTCAAAGAAATTATTTATGATTACTGATGATGAAGGCAATTATTTGATGATGATTTTAGGTATGATTTTTATAATTTTGAAGATAATGGAAACTGATGAAATTTATGGCAACTAAGGCTTTCTTTCATAAAAGTTTTCTATACATTTTTTTTTCTAGAATGTTTAATAATTTTTATTTTTCTATCTTTCTTAAAGGTCACATTCGTTATCTGAAAATCAGTATTTATATATAAATTTTACTTTTCATAAAAAAAAATTCAGCATTGGAATGAATTTAAAAAAACTATTTTGTGGTCATTATAATTAAATACTATTTTTATGAATGAATATTATTATTATACTTCGTGAACTCATGAAAGGAAATTTGAAAATTTAATGTGCAATATTTTTTATATAAAATGTTAACTATACTTTCAAATACATGTGTAAAAATCACTAAAACGATAAAAAAACAACATAAGAAAATTAACATAAAAATAAGATAACAAAATTTACTAGAAAAAAAACATAATATTTTAAATATAACATTCTTAGTATGTATAATAACTTACAAAAATTTCATATATACAATTTCTCCATTCATATAAACTCGGTAATTATTGTACCAAAATATTTGCAATAAATAAGATCTTTATTAATAATGATCATTAATATTTTTATTTAAAAATCAGTTGAGATTTGAAACAAAAGTTGGAAAACTTTTATTGCAATATTTTTCATGAAAATTTCTTTAAATTACATCACTAAAATTGCTCATATCACCCACTTTCAAAAACATACTGAAAACATTTTTTTAAATAAACATTACACATCACTATCACAGTTTTTTTTAATAAAAAAACTCTAAGTTAAAAAAATTATAATTAACAAATGTAATACATGACAAAATGTTGTTTTATTTTTTACTAAACATAATATTGTCAGAAACTAACTTCTCTTTTGGCCAGCAAAATATTTGGAACTATGTGAGGCAAACATCGGGACAAGACAGATACAACACTATCTTGAGAATTAACAATATCTGTAATTTCCCCAATAAGTCTGTTGTCCTGAGCAATTTTTTGTGTTTGACAAAGACTAAGGAGATTCTTCTGGAATTCATATGGTACAGTCCTGATAAAGAAAAACAAATAGTAAATGAGTGTTTTCAATTTAAAATGTGACTTAATCATATATCTATTAACTTAATCATATATCTAACACCAGGAATTTTTTTAAAAGATAAAAAATGCAAAATTCTAATCAAAATACACAAATCTTTTTTAATATGCAAGGCTTATACAAACTGTTTTATTAAAAACATAAATAAATGAAAAACTAAAAATATGTAGTATTTTCAATACTAAATTATACCATTTTCTATATCAAATTACCTAATTATGTAAGATATTGACATTGGATAATAAATGATAATTATCTAAGTAGTAATCAGTTCATTCCATAACTTAATCCATATAAAGTCCATGTTAAAATTGGACTTTAAGAAATTCAATATGAATTATTTTATTTCGGAACTTGAACCAATATAATAATAATGAATACTTCTAATTTATATATAATTGCATAGAGAATATATAAATATATAGTTAGATAGAAAAATTAATAAATATTAGTTCATTTTATAATATTTAAACAAAAATTTCATAACTATAAGATATATAACTTACCGTTCAGATTTATGAGACTGTTCATTAGATGTGTTTGAACTAATTGACTTGGAACTTTGATTTAAATCTAAAGATTCCCCTGTTTAAATGGTGCAAATGTCTCATGTACTATCACAGGACTGTCAGTTTGTTTGCTCACTATTACATATTCTTGGGCATCAGCAGAATCCAAGGACTTTTTATCATCTGCTGTGCTTAAAGAAGGACCTTTCTCAGTGCTTTCAGTGGCTGAATTCATTTTTAAAAGCTTTATTTCACTATATAAACATAAATTTATTATAATATTGATAATTTATATTTCTATATTTCTTGATAATTTATTGAAATGCTTAGTTTTATAACAATTTCAAGTAGAAAAAATATATGAAAAACAAAAAATTTCTCAAATTGGTAGAAAGAAGAAGAATGAACTTTTCAAAATGCCAAAATAAAATATTTTTTATGCATTAATGATAATCCTAAATTGCATGCAAGCAAAGAACACAAATATATATCTATATTGAACAATAAATCTAAAAAAAAAAAAAAAACAATATTTTAACAATTTTAAATTACATATTGTTATTCATAAAAACATCTTTAATTTAAACATAAACTTGATTCTCTCACTTATTTGCAAAAAAAAAAAATTTTAAATCTCACTTTAAGCTCAAGTTACTACTTACCGCTTTAAGTTCTTCAATTTCTGTTCTATCTTTTTCTTTTTCTTGGTTTACTTCAGCAAACAAGTTCATCTCTTTCATGGACTAATTTTTGCTATTTGATCCAATAACTTTTTTTCTCCAATCCCTAAAGAAAAAAAAATATATTGTACTATTTAGATAAAAGTTAATGAATAATAACTACTTAACGCAATACCACCTTTTATAGTTAAGCATGAAGGTGTCAATACGAGTTAAGAGTTGTCTGTATTTACTAAATTTTCATCAAAACATTTTGTGGTCTTGAAAGATCTTTTTCAAGGAATTCAAAGAATTAAATATTATATTTGGGCTCAATCTAACTTGATTACATATAATCCCCTACAATTGACAAGTGACATTCTGATTCACTATGGAATCCATATCTAATCATATCATTTGGAAGACAAATAATAAAATAGCGAAGGTTGCATTTTTTTCTTTCTAATTTCCTCTCAGGACAATCACTCTGAACAAATAGAACTGTGCCAAAATTTTTATTCATTCAAAATATTGTAGCTTGAAAAGCCAGTTAAAAATGAAAACAAATTTAGTATGGAACAATCGAATAATTATTTTTCAAAATAAATATAATTATTTTATTATTTATTTAATATCCGCAATAGATATGATTTGTTTGAAGAACTATAATTTTTGTAAAAAGAATTCCTCTTATACTATAAATATGTAAATAAAGTTAGGTTAGCTCCAGATATAAAATTGATGCAATAAAAGTAAGTTGAGGCACCTAAAATGTATCAAACAAAATACATAATTGAAGAAATTGTGAAGTTTGTTTTACTAAAGTTGAAACCACACAGAAATGATAAAAAACAAAAACAGAATCATATTTTGTATATCAAAAATAAAAAGAGAAAAACTTACACATGCTTCTTTTAATACACACATCAGATTCTTTGACTGCTGTAGGAATAGCATCTGTTTGAATTTCTTTGTTTGCTACTTCATTATTCAAATACATATACCTACCATAATTTCTATACAATTGCAATAAATTTTGTGGTTTTGGTATATTAAGTCCAACATCATCCCAGTCTTCAAAATCCTAAATTAAGAAAAAAATAAATTATTTCATTTTTCTTATATCTAAAATTTTATTTATGTTGTTATAAATAATTATGCTAAAGGAAAAAAATCCCTAGAATGCTTAAATTGTTTATACTTTTTTTTTATATATATAAAAGTATTTCTTTTTACTTTGTTTAATCAATGTTTCAAGACTTATAAACATTCTTACAATAAATGAGCTCAAATTAAAATACTTACTTGATCATCATTTTCATCAGAAAAAGTTATAGAAGTTAGTTTATAAGAGTTGCACAAAAGGTATTCATTAATGAGGAAATTTAAAGCACGCTTTTCATGTGGCTTTACAGTTTCTTGAACGATAGATTTAGATGAACCAGAAGTTGGAGTATTTGGATCAGATTCTAGAAGATGGGAAATGATTTATTTAAATATGACATGCAATAAAAAGGAAGAAAAATTTCTAATGTCTTAAAGCATAAATGAACCAATATATTACATATAAATTTTAAATCACAGCTTTTACAATATTAATATATTTAATAAGTTATTTATAAATATAGAAATAATTATAAAATTAAAAATCTATTTAAAATAAAAACCTTAGTGCAAAAAGAAGAGTTTTTTAATATACGAGATTTAAAACCTGATGAAAAGAAAAATATTTTGCATGATTGTTCGTATATTTTTTTTAAATCTAATTGTTTTCTATACCTTCATTTAATCTCAAAACAGTTAATGGGTTCTAAAAGAAAATATATTTTATTTAATACAGTAAATAATATAAAATATCCCTTATAGTTTTTGAAGAATAAAACAATCACTTAGATGTACGAAAAAAAGGGAAAAAAAATATATATTTAATTTGTTTAATAAAAAAGGCACTATATAAGTTTGATTAGGATTCCATCATCTTGTGAGCAGATATAACTGTATTGTTAATTTCCTAGATACAATTGATTTTCACTTTTTTTGTCCATTTTTCTTTTTTGGTAAAGCTATACATTTTAAAATATTTGGTTTAATAGCTATAGTTACTGCATATTTTTATCATGAATCAATATTAATGACTTTTGTATACTTCTATGTTGTTAGAGCTGACTCAGGAACACATGAAATTTTTTAAAAGGAATGCTATTTTATAATTTGCCTTTCAGAAATTCCCTTATCCATCCTTTTTTTTTTTTTTTTTTTTTTTTTTTTTTTTAATTTTATTTTCCTGGTGTTCACAATTAATAAGGAAGCACGTAATGAATAGAATGGGAGTTCTTTAGATAACAAAGCAGAATGGAAAAAGTATATATTTAAAATATTATAAAAATATCCTTTACTATTTTTATAGCAAAATGTTTAGTTCAATTTTTAATAAACTAAGGTAAAAAAACTTTCAAAAGAATCTGATGATCAAGGTTTCCTGAACAGTTGAATAAATGAATCTGATGATGCATTTTCATAGTAGTATATTTCAAATGAATTCATTTCAACTCAAGTAATTGCAATATCAAAATTGTAAATTTTTATCAAAGTTTAGTTTGTTTTGGCATACAACATAATTATATCAAAAAGCATCTTAAAGTATATTTTATCATCACTTTTCTTATTCTCTCTCTTTACAAGTCTATTAAAAATCAGAAAATTTAATACAGTGCTGGCCATCCAAAAATGCAACACCAAGAAGGACAAGAAATATCAAAGCAAAATTAATTTCAGAGATTACACATAGCATCAAAGTTAATTGATTTGAAATACAGCCTTCTTTTCTAGAGAGAAGATGGGAAAATCAATAATGTGTATTGCCTCCCACAACTGTCAATAACAGCTGCTATACAATACTATATTGAGTGAATAAAGCTTTGGATGTGTTATTGAGGAACAACAAACCATGCTGGTTCTACATGTAGCCAAAGTTCATCTAATGTACCCATGGGTGCAGCATGCCAAGCTAAGGTGTCTTCAATCATTGACAAAACATGTTAGATGAGCGACAGATCTAGAGAATGAGCAGGCCAGAGTGAGAATGCAATATGGTGGGTTAAGAAAGAAGCTTGAACTTTTTATGCAACATATGGTTGCCCATTATCTAGTTGAAATGTGTCCAACACCATAACACTGAGTACAGGATGAATAAGACAACACATAGCACAACAGTTGAACAGCTTCTTTCTACTGTCACTCCAAACTCTAATCCAACCATCGTGGTACTGCAGGCGGAAGTGTGATTCATGTGGACACACAATGTCATCCTATTTGGATGTCATATTTCTACTGTTCAGCGCACCATCGCAAATGCCTGTGGTTTAAAGTTAAATATAAGCAAAACAATGGATGTCTAATGGACAGCCAATTATTCTGTAAAGACGTTGAATTGTTTGTGTGGACACCGATTATTATATTACAGATTGTATTTGTTTTGATATGGTTGAGGATGTGGCAGGGTCCTCCATCACTGTCATGTGCACAATGTGCCTGTCTTTCCATAGAGTAGTATGAAGAGGTGGTTGCAATTGCTCTTGTCTGTTAGTCATTACCACCACATTCAACAATTCAATATTTGCATGACTACTACTTGCCTATGTCCAACACGATGATCGATTTCTTAGAAGGATAATCTGTAATCTAATTGCAACGATTAATATGCAATGCAATCTGTATGCAAAATCTGTATCACACACATTCTGTTTTAGTTGAATTCAGAAATGTGTGCAAATGACACTTATGATTTTCTAAAAGGTATGCTGAAGCTGCATACACAAACAATTGTATGAGAGAACAATTCAAAATGGCAATCTTTCAGACCTTTATATACAGATGGTAGCGGTACTGCAGTGGCCAATGATATAAGGATTTACTAAAATCATAATCATTTGTATATTCCAACACAATAAAGACATTGAAACAAATTTTATTGTGTTTAGATGCTTCCGTCATGATGTTGCATTTTGGATAGCTAGCAGTTAAAATTTTATAAAAATTATACATTTTTTTTTTTTTTTTTGTTAGACAATTAAATGCTTTAGTGTAAAATAAAATTGTTGAAAGATTCATGAGCACTTATACCTACCTGTAGCAACTGTCAAATTTGTCCTTAGAGCTTTAATAGTTTCTTTGGCTTTTCTTAATTCAAATTCTAATACTGAAATGAAAAGAAATTATTTCCTTTATTTATAATTATAAGAATTTTTATACAAATTTTTTTATTACTTTAGTTATCTGAAAGAATTTTTTATTTTCTGAATTTTATTCATTTTTTGAGAAAATAAGTATAGTGTAATATAAATAAAAGAAATGCAACAGATTATTTTTACATTGATAAAAAAAAAAAAAGTTAAATGCATCTTCAATAAAGTAACAAATTTATCAATTTCTTAAAATTACTGTTAAAGTAGTAGTATTTGATTAACAATAGTTTTCAAAGTAATATTCCAGGTTAAAAATGTACATATTTTATAAACATTATTATTGCCCAAAGTAAAAAATTTTAAATAACATAATTTATAAAAATAGGATTTCTTTTAAAAGTTTTAATAATTTTAAGTTTTTTGGAACAATAAAAAAAAGTTTCTAATATTTAGAGAAATAAAGACATACGAAAAATGTGTAGATCATATTTTAAATATTTATTATTATTATTTCAATTAATAAATATGATGTCAATAAATCAATACACACAATGACCTATAAGGCCTTAATAAATATATTTGTTTCTAAAATTTATAGAAGTTACAATAATATCATGACATCAAATGTTTTTCTGGAAAATTTGGCTCTTAAACATTAATTCTCATATGCATTCTTTTATTTTTTTAAATCAATACAAAACAGAAGAATTCATTTCTTTGCTGAGAATTCATGCTATATATTTGACTGTTAATATTCAAAAATATTTAAGATTTTAAAAAACAATTTAATTTGTGATTTTATATATATATATATATATATTATATATTGATTTTAATTTAATTTTACATTTATAATCATATTTAAATGTAGCATTTCAAAATTTTATAATCAAAGATTTATTGATTAGTTTAAAATGAAATTATTTTTAAAAATTACCTGCAATTCGTTCTTCTACTTGGCGTTCTCCATCATCAGAATATCTAGTAAAATCTAATGAATCAAATGTTTGTACACTTGAAGTTCTAGCTGTATTAAAAAAGTAAAATTTGTAGTTAAAAGTAATGAAGCATAATTTTGTTGAAATATTCTAGATAAAAATATATGTTTTAGTTAAAAAATGAATAACTCGTCCCTAAAATATATCAGATGGAAATCATAATGAAAATATAAAAATTGTTTAATTTTTTAATTTATGAAATTTTTTCTAACTACAAAATTCTAATTTTGTATACAAATGCTTAGAATTTTATCATTTTAAAATTTATAAATGATATTCCTAATATTTGTTAAGAATTTCCATCTATTTCCAATTTAATTATTAATACTATTCTAAATAAATATTTAATTAATAATAATTAAATTTGTTTTGATTAAAAAATATTTTTTTACTTTTCCTGAACTCAAGCTACATGCACCCCCTGGGTAGTGAGTACCATTGGTGCAGCCCTTGCTTATGGCATAAAAGACAACTGTCTTTTTATTATTTCTTAGTATTTGCCAGATGCATTAGAAAAAAAAAACTTTTCCTGAACACATAATTTATTATGATTATGTTATCATTTGGTTCAATCAATAGACTTTCTTTTTCCAAATAATTTTTTTCCTGGTGAACTAAGAACATGAGAAGATGTCCTTGAAAATATTTAAGTAAACATCATGTATATCAAAATAAATAAAATTGTAATCATTAACAATTTGTTTATAGTAATGCTCAGAACAATAAATAAAAGAAATCCCAATGTTAAAATATAGAACATTTAAATAATATTTGAGTGAGGGAAATCATTTTTAAATTTTCATGTACAAATACAACAAGAAAAAAATAGATAATTAATAAAATATATTAAAATTATTGACAAACTAAAAATTTTTATTATATAAATAAATCAATAATTTGTACTTTTATTGCATAAAATGTAAAAATTTTTCAGAATACTCATCCTGGGATTACATTAAAGAAAAATCAAAATATTTTCTAAAACATTGATGAATTTTGATGTAAAAGTAAAATATCCGAATTCGGCATTTAAGATCTTTTCAGTAACACACTGATACAATAAAGACATATTTTTATCATAAAATATATACATAGAATATATCCAAAATCCATCATTTGTATAAAAATAATCACAAAAGGGGGCGGGTCTTTATTAAGCTATAATCATTAAAATTTTTCTTAAATAAATGAAAATTTTAAACAAACATACGCAGAGCAGGGGAAGTCTCAGTTTCATGAATATGTTTCTCAAAATTTCCAGGATTCGAGAAGTAATCACGAAGTTTTGGTAATTCTCTACCGCTTTCAACTAATTCGGTGTGAAATTCCAAAGCAGTAAGAATAAAGTTATGTTTTAAAAGTTTGCTAGCTAGTTTTTCAAGAGTATTATCTTTTATTTCTTCATTATCTTCCTTAAAATCTATTTCACATTCACTTCTTCCAGGAAATGATGTTGGTACATTATGGTGCATTTCACCAGCTGATTCCAAATCGTAAACACCATCAGCCATATTTTCTCATTGTCGACAAACAAACCTTTTCAATGGTTTACAGTTAACAGTATAAGATGGCAAATAATAATAAAAAAAAAAATTTTTTTAAATGTTTATATATATAAGATTAAATTTTTGTTATATAAATACTTTCTGAATTCTTTAAACATTTCTTATATGTTTTTCATTTTAATAAGTTGAAAGATTTTACTTCATTGAAAAATCAATAAATTAATTGAATTGGTCGTTCCTTCTTCATTATTGTAAAAGAATATTGAATTTACATAATTAATTTTTATTTACTATTAAATTTCAGATGAATTTATGAGAAATGTGAGTGTTTTGTTTGATTTAATGTCTATAAATATACTTCCAAAAATTATTCAAGCAAGTCTCTGACGCAATACAACAGCCAATGGAACATCGCCAAGTTTGACAGGTCTGACGTCATGAGCTGAAGTAAACAGAAACAGAGGCTTGTAGAAGGGCATCTGTTTTGCTCTCAGCTGACAGCGTTTCTGGAGAAAATCGAAGAAGCACAAGTGTCCTTACTTCTTAAAATTCAGTCCTTTTCTGAAGATAAATTGATAGAATATTTCTATCTCAATACGAACATTATATTTTTTTCAGAAAAGGTAATGTATTATTTTGTATTTTTTTTTCCAAAAATATTCTATTATGAAGTGATTTTAACCTTATGTCCTTGCAAATTGCCATAGCTGTAATTAAAGTAGTTGATTGTATGAAAAAAAAAAGCTATTTTTATTTTCCGTTATTTATATTGCATTTAATCAATTTATCATTTATTTATTAATACAATATTATAAAACCATTAATATTTTATTAGTATTAAATTGAGTATTTTCGACGCTTAATTTTTCGATCTTGTTGGATCTTCTTAAATTTCATCCACTAAAATAGAAATCTCTTAAACCTTTCTCCATTACTAAAATAGAAACAGTTATTTTTATAGAGAAGAATTCTTTTGTAGATAGTTTCGAAATCATATATGGAGAATGACTTTATTGATTTTATGTATTAACATTCTTTTACATATTTTATTAAAATTATTAAATACTTTTGGCATGTTGTTATTAAATAAATGTCATTGAGTTTTATTGATATTGTATAATTGTTGTATTAAATTAAAATTTTAAAATTGAAATATTTTAAATTTCAATACATCAATTTTTAATCATTCAACAAAAGTATAAAAAAATTGAGAATCATTACTGATTTATTTTTTTTCTATCAGTTTTTCATTTTTAAATACCAGATTTTGCAGTATTTATTTTAGCACTGAATTCTCTGGCTGAATAGCTCATTCAACGAGAAAGCTTTCCTGCCTGGCATATGGATCTCGGTAACGATAGCAACAAACCGAGGTCAAATAGGGGACTGTTTACAAAATACAATTAATATCTAAAGGTTATTGTGATAACCTTTTATTTATTATTTTTATTTATTTATTTTCTCGTACCCAATGTTTAACTTTTTAGTTTATAGCTCCTAGTTACAATTTTATTTAATTGTGTATCTTTTTTCCTATCAAGCAATTGATAATATATTTATATTGTTCGTATTTCTTCTTTTGAAAATATCTTTTTTTCCCTTCCTTTTAAAAGTATATTTTCGGTTTGAGAATATATTATTAATATTTTTTTTTTTTTATTTTCAATTGTTAAATCATAATTATTTTGTTATATATATATTATATAATAAAATAACTATATATGCGATCAAATATATTTTATAATTTATAAAATTGTCAATTTATATCTGTATAACAGTGTAAAAGAGATGAATAGTGTTTTTAAATTCATGAAATCAATTTAAAAATAAATAAAGAAAAAGAAATCAGAAAGTAAGTCAGATAAAAATCAAGGAAATTGTATTTCATTTAACATGAATATGAAATTAAATAATTTTGAAATTTATATTTGAAAAAAAGAAGATAAAATTTGGGAGATATTTTTTTTTTTAGTAAGTCTTTTTTTTATTTCAATATTACTTTATTGTTGTGTGGAAATGTATTAATAATTCAATTTTAAATTTAATTAAACAATGATTTAATAATTTCTATATATAATTCCCGATATTATATCTTCTTTCTTGTAATAATTCCAGATATTATATCTTCTTTCTTATAATAATTCTAGATATATTTTTTTCTAGTTATAATTCTAGATGCTGTATTTTCTATAAAGGAATGTTAAATATCTTTTATTAATTTCTTATTTTTTTTATAATGTCATTAAATAACAAATACGTTGTGTAATATTTTACTAATTCCCATTTAAATTATTTTTGAAAACTACCTAATATTATGCAATATATTATTTTATGTGAAAAAGAAAAAAAAATTTTTATAAAAAAGCAAAGAGCAAAAATAATCCTACATTGTTGACAAATTAAATGCAATTAATTTCGAAATTATAGCATTAATGTTCTTAAATTAATAAGGTTTAAAATTTAAAAATTTACGTATAATTAGTAATAAAAAAAAAATGAAGCATTAAAAACTAATATTACTTAGATTTCTTGAATGTTTTTAATAGGATTTTGGATATTATTCGTAATTCATTTAAAAATGCTTTTAACTTATGGGAATAAAATGTAATGATCAATACAAAAACGACAGAATGCATGAATAACAAAACTGAACAGTTTATGCACTAATGAATTGCATAAACTGTTCAGTTTTGTTCCGAAATTCATCTTTTTTTCTAACAGTGGTATAGTTTTTGTTTTTTGATTATGTTATTAACTTTTAATTCATAAAATATTTATCCATTTTTTTTAACTGATTTAAAAATTTGGAATTCCACGTCGGGTAACCTTTTCTAATGTAAACTAACGAAGGGCGTTAAATACATTCTAAATTTAGTATACGTCCCCGTGTACCGAAAACTAAAAGTATTTTTTCCCCTCTCAGCTCTTCCCTTCTCTTCCCCCCTTCCCTCATTGATGGTTTTTTTTCCTCCTCCCTCTCTCTCTCTTTTTTTTTTTTTTTTTTTTCAACAATGAAGATTTTGGGCACGAACTGGTATGGATGAGGGAGCCATTCGCTGTTCCAGTCCGTTGGACGTATTGAGGTTAGTAAACTCGAAATGACGACACTAGGAAACGGGCCTCTTGAAAAAGGGTGCGTATTTATCGCATTCTGTTTGTTTACTTGCCAGTCCAGTCAGTGTGTGCGATTTCAAAACCTTCTATATATCACGTGTCACTAATTCCCAGTTATAAAAAAAAAAAAAAAAAAAAAAAAAATCGAGAATTATTATGTATCCACTGAATGAATAGATATGTTGTTATTCTGAAAATTCTATTTTAGCTTCTTGTATTCACGTAAAAAAAATAAATAAAATGATAATAATAATATTTTTTTTTTTAATGTTTTAGAAAGTTGTATATAAACGAAAGTGTTCTATAAAAGAAACTTGCTTATTTTAATTTTTCTGCTGGTTTTATAATATAAAATATATGTCCATTTTTTATTAAATATACATATATTTATTTTATTTTTCCTTATCGTTTGTTTTTCATTTTTTCTTTCTTTTTTTTCTTTTTTTTTTTTTTACAACCTCATTTTTTAAAAAATGGTTGTAAGTAACGAATGTTCATATTCTGAATAAAAAGTAGAAAAAAAAAAAATGTGAACAAACATGTCGTTGCTAGGGTCATATTTTGTAGCCTCTGTAGATATACGTATATTTATTTTAATTTTCCTTATCGCTTATTTTTCACTTTTTCTTTCTTTCTTTTCTTTCAGTTTCTTTTTACAGCCTCATTTAAAAAAAAAAAAAAAAAATTGATGTAAGTAACGAATTGTGTTCATATTCTAAATTAAAAGTAGAAAAAATATGAACAAGCACGTTGTTGCT
The DNA here is from genome assembly GCA_021605095.1 of Caerostris extrusa. NCBI lineage: Eukaryota > Metazoa > Arthropoda > Arachnida > Araneae > Araneidae > Caerostris > Caerostris extrusa. The sequence continues at coordinate 41,175 of BPLR01017884.1, read as the reverse complement.
AGGGTCGCATTTTGTAGCTTCTTTAGAATAAAGAAAGAAAGAAAAGGCAGAATTTGGAAAGGTACTAATACATTTGCTTGAACATAATAGTCTGTAATATGAGCGGTAATTCCAAGTAGTTACAAGCGACCTTCCCGAAGGCCCTCGCAAAAAGAAAAGAAAAAAAAAAGAAAAAAAAAAAGACAAAATAAAAACCAAGGCGGAAAAATCCTAAATTACTAAAAAAAAATAAAAATTTATATTTTTGTGCATTACAAAAAAGGAAGCAAGAATTTACTAACAAGAAAAACGAATGATACAACTACATTCATTATAATAATGCATCAGAACTTATTGATATTTTCTATTCTTAAAAGCAAATAAATTAAATTTGACTGAAAAGCATACCGCCATTGTAAAAGTCAGTGTCAAGCTTCACATATACATCCAACCTAATGAATAGTTTAGTGGAATTATTTCAAACTAATGTTCATGACAACAATCGAGTTGTATTTATTAATCCCGGATTTATTTTTTTTTTTGTTCACTCACATCCTTTGTCCCACTTTTATTGTTTTTAAATCTTCACAAAAAAAGAAGTCCTAACATTGAATGGCACTGGAGTGTTACGTAAAAGCTGGGTTTAAAACAGAACCCATTGTGATACGAAGTTTGTATACGTGCCTAGAATTTAGCATACTTCCTCTCAGCCACCACCAACTTTCCATTTTCTCATCTGATGCAAGTTCTTTTCGACCTTCATGTTTAGCGCCTTTCTGTTAGTTTTTATACTTAGTTAGGAAAGGCGACGAGTTATTTCCGCTTTTTAAGATAAAAAAAAATTATTTGATTTATTAAACATATTACGTGCAAGTCTAGACAGAATTAGAATCACATACGCATTGAAAAATAGGGTATAAAAATAATAATAATAAATTAAAAAATCAAAATTATTTAGTAAATAGGATTTTTTAATAACTATTTTATTGCAATTGCATTAAACCAATGAAGCCATTTAAAAATCATGAAATTTTTCGATGTGTTTGTTAATAAAAAAATATACCTTCTTTCAATCTCTAATAACTGATTTTAATAAAATCCAACAAGAACATCTTATAAATTCATTTAAAAAAAATAATTTTGAATTAAGTTTCGAAAATCGTTAATAATTTGAGAGTTATTTTATTAAATAAGAAATCTCTTGATTTACAACTGTGTAAAAAAATTAATAAATAAAAATTAACGTACCTTTTAAAAATTATTACAAACATATGTCATTATATTTTTCATATAATTGCGTATTACTTTTCTGAATATTAGTTTTTTTATCATTTTATTAAATTTTTATTATTTCTTCGTTTCAAATATCTTAATTATTTTATGATTTAGTAAATAGGATTTTTTAATAACTTTTTTTATTGCAATTGCATTGAACCAATGAAGAATTTAAAAAATCATGAAATTTTTTTTTCGATGTGTTCTAAATAAAAAATATTATCTTCTTTCAATCTCTAACAACTGTTTACGGAAATCTGTTATGGCATTTAACATCCAGTTGCCAGATAACACCTGCATTGCTGGAAGAAAAATATAAAAAATTAGTGTCAAGAAATAAAAATACAAAGAAAACATAAATATAGTTGTACATAATATGTATTTATTTCTAACGTCATAGCTATATATTATTCAAAATAACTCTTATAAAACAAACAGATTCTACCGAATTCGTATTTATAAATATAACATGTTCTTTGATTTGTTAAAACATTTTGGAAGTTTTTTATTTTAACTTAAAAAAGAGTTTAATATTTAAAATCTGATTTTAATAAAATCCAACAAGAATATCTTATAAATCCAAGATTTCATTTTTTTAAAAGCAATTTTGAATTATATTTCGAAAATTGTTAATCATTTAAAAGTTATTTTGTTAATTAAGAAATTTCTATTAATTATTGCAAACATACTTCATTGTTTTTTCATAGAATTGTGTATTAATTATTCTGAATATAATTTTTTTTTTATTATGGTTATTATTATTTCTTCGTGTCAAATATTATTTTATTTATTCCATTAATTTTATGATTTAGTAAAAAGGATCTTTTAATAACTTTTATTGCAATTACCAATGAAGACATTTAAAAATCATGAAATTTTCAATGTATTTGTTATTTAATGTATGGTTGTTTTTAATGATAATTTCTGTGTTTAATACATGCCTTAAATGTAATATGTGGCATGCAATAAAAAATAATTTATACCATACTATTTTAAATTTGCAATTTAATATTAGTGCTTACATTTTGGTCATAACTTATTATGGAACAAGCACTAAATTACCTCTAAAGAAGACAAATGCAAAATAAGAATTATTCTTGTTGATAAAAATATGTATTACACAACCTAGAACATTTTGACAGATAACCCTGCATGGTATTGCTGAATTTATTTTAATTCCTTTTATCAATTTAAAGTGATTCCTGTGGTTAGAATGATGGAGGAAGGGCGTGATGTTCACGTGAAATATTTTTACATTTTGTTTTCCGCCGAATTTTTTTTTTTTTTTATATCTTTTCTCCCTTCTATTTATGATTGTGTTATAAGAATAGAACGTGGAAAGCGCGTGCTCAACTTCAAAAGTACCCCCCCCCCCCAACCTGTCGTGTTACTACAGACTTGAGAATTTAGTTGTGAACCTAATGCTTCGAAAATATGTCAAGAGATTAAAGTACGTATTTACATCATCAACGAAAATAAATAAATAGAAGACTAAAATATCTTTTTATCTGTCAAAATTTCAGTAAACATATCTAGAATGCAGATATTTTTTTTACGAAAATAAATAAACTAGTATATTATTCTATTGATCATTGTTCAGATTACTTCAGATAATAATAATTGTACTTCAAATTTATTTTTATCTGTCGATTTAAAAAAAAAATCCCCAACAATTAAAAAAAAAACCCTCACAGTTTTTCAACTGGTTTTGCTTTTTTTTTTTTATTTGTTTATTTATTTTTCAAGGTTACAGAGATACGGTCCATTTATTTATATCATTGACTTAATAATATTATTCATTTATTAATTAGAAGTTAGAAGATTTCCATTATACGAAGCATCAATAAAAACTTTTTTTTTTTTTATATATATAAGAAAGCTTTTTAAATTAAGGACACTCTGGGAAGATATGTTGAGGAATTGCATTGCTCTACTTGAAGTGAAAACAAGTCTGTGCTTACAGACAAACCTGTTTGATGTGTCATCATTATATCAATATATATAGCGCCTGCAGCGAGAAATGTCTTTTGGCAACAAGAAATGTCTTTTGTTTGCGGTAAGAAATGTTTTTTTTGTTCTTCTTCTAAGAAAGTATTCTATTCTTTAATTTGTCTTGGGAATTGCAGTTTTTATCCAGTTGATGCAGCTATTAAGCACGTGTTTATTGCAGTGCAATTTTCTCTCTTAGCTAGCTACCACGTTGTAGAATATGAGCGAATTTATCTTTCATAAACTTTCATTAAATGCATTTACTTTGATCAATGGTACATTCTATTAAATGTTCGCATTGTTATTAGTATGTTTATACAATTCTAATTGAAAAAGAAACATTCGCTTTCAAATAATTTCTTGTTCTAAATTGTAAACACCTTTTAGTTGATTGCTATTTCAAACAAATAGAACTTCATATTTGTTTTTCTTTGTTAACTAATTTGTTTTGCGATTGAGGTATTTTGGGTGTATTCAGAATTTTTCTTGTGAAAAAAAATTTAATTAGTTTTAATATTTTTATGACAGAATTTTTTATTCTTTCTAATATTCATTTCTTGTCTATTCGAAATTTAAAAAAAAAGTCCACGTTGTGGAAAAAGTAAATGTTATTTCTTGAACTGTTACTGATATGCAAATGCATAAATAAAATATTTGATGTTAAAAATTTAGAACACAAATTTAAAATAACAATATTTTCAATAATTTGAAAATAAATAATAATTATGCAATTCAAAATTTTATTATTAGTTAGTCTAACAAATTACTAATTAGCGAAAAAAAAAAACATTGCAGATAGAAAGAAATGCAATTGAATCAGAATATTGATTGTATCGGAATATTAATTTAGATTAGTTTAGTCTGTGCTCGCAATGTGACTTTTCAGCTGCTTGTGTAAATCATATTTTTAATTGATGTATTTATGAATATCCGATTTAGTTCCGCCTTCTTTAGTTTGTTCCTTCTCAAGTAAATTAGAAGCCGCTCATTTAACGGTTGCTATGAATTCTAAAAATTTATTGCAACAATGATTTGAAATAAATCAATTAACGGAATATCCAAAGTGCATAGCAACTGTCAGAGTATGTAACGGTTAGGCATGTGCTAAGATTTCTCGTATCTTAACTACAAAGCTGAAATGTACAGTGTTTTTATCTGATCTACTTGTAATAACAAAAGAATAATTTTATTTGTTGTTTTTTTTAATTTAATAAAAACTAATTTTCGATAGCGAATTCATTTCTTGCATAATGTAAATTTTTTATAATTTTTTTTATTATATAATTTGTTTAACTGTGTACAAATTTTAATGGGTAACATCGTTTTCGTAATAAATTATGAAAGCCTATCTATTTTTAACAATGGAAATTATATTTGAATTAACTAATTATTTGCTTTATTAAAAGCGTTTTTGTTTTCTTTATAATTTTATATTAAATATGTCAGGTTTTTTCTAGAAATATATATTTTTTTAATTTAAAAATTGATAATATATTACAGTTCAACTTTTTCTGATAGATTTTATAAATTTTTAACGAAGAGGATTTATTACAAATTTTGTTTTTTGGAACCTCAAACCGATTAAGTTTTTTTTTTTTTTTTTTTACTTTTTTTTTTTGTTTTGTTTCATTTTATTTTTATTTATTTATTTTAATAGCTAAAAAGGAATATCTATCGAAGTTTTAACATACCACATCAAAAAAAAAAAAAATGCGTAATTCAAAAGTCAATCAATTTTTGGTCGAACTGCTACTCAGCATTTGATCTATCTAATCTATTTCTTTCATATATTTTCATGCTTTTATTTGCACGATATAATTTAAAGCAGAAATAAATGCCGTGATAGGCAGTATGGCATCTGGTGCTTTTTTATAAAGCAAGTTGAGTTTCATGACTAAAAATTAAGTAGCAAAGTGTATTGAATGTACTACTTCTGAAAGTATTTTCATTCACGTTCAATCTGCATGTCGTGTTCCAAAAGGCCCCACCCAACCGATGTTTGCCCACCATACGCCTTCTACTTTTCTAAATCGAACGTTTGAATCAGGACTTGCGTGCGCACTACAGCTGTCTTTCGTTTATAATAACGATACGCATTTCGTATAGAATCCTAAATTAATTCGAACTTCATTAAAAGCCATATTTCTCAATAGCATAAAAACTTTTTTTAATAGGTTATAATTTAACATTTATTCCATAACCTGTACTTGAATTTCTTTGTATACTATCGAAATTTCATGTAATATGATTATGTTTTTTTTTTCCCCTACACATTTAATGTGAATTGGAAGGAATAATTATTAAGTTCGCCATCTTGATATTGCAGTCTATTTTTTCATTTTGGGAATATATCTTTTAGATTTATTGGCAACTGGCGTACCGGAGTACCAATGGGGAGAGACCCCTTAACCTCGTCATCTTAATTCATATATAAATTTACAATTTTAATTGTCTGCTTAAATGTTAGTATTGAATAAAATATAGTTTCTAAAATTAAATAAATGGTACTCTAAAAAATAAAAATACTAAGAATAAATAAAAGTAAGATAAAAAATTTAAATAAAAAAAGAATTTAAATTTAAATTCGGTACAATTAGGTTTAGATTTATTCAGACGTTAAGTAATCTGCATAAACTAAAGATGTTATTTTCATCCAAAATGCCATAAAATTTTGAGATATTCTCACTAACGTTAACTAGCTCTTTATTTTTGATAAATGGATTTCACTGACTTTAGTAATGGATATTTTTTAATTGCAAAAATTGATGCTAACATTCTGTCATTTTCTAATTAAAAAAATTAATATCTCAGAAAAAAATTAAACAATTTTTTATTTTTGTAAGAATAAAAGGAAAAATGTTATGGCCTCTGAATCAATTCTAAGCCACAAATTCTTTTAAATTGTATTATTTATTAAAAATTAGCACAATTGCTTTCAAAATATCTTTTTATAGCGTCAATTCAATTTATTCACATACTTTGTAGAAAATTAAATCACTTTTTTTCCCCAGTAACGTTATTTGAAATTCTGTTATTTTACAGCATACAAACACTCCTAAAAGTCTTTGTACATTTACGAATTTTAATGAAATAAAGCTGAATTCATTAATATAAATGAATATTTCCGAATGACAATTTTTAATAACATTTATGATTTTTCTTAATAAAACTACATTAAATATTTTAAATACTAAGAATTTTAAAAAAATCAATAATCAAAAAGTTACAAAAAAAAAAAAAAAAAAAAAAAAAATACGCCACAAAAGTATTTGTACTCTTAGAAAAAAAAAAAAATCTCTACATTTTAGTAAACAGTGTAGTATTTCGGTCAATTAGTGCTCAGTAGAATATAATACAGCACCCACAAGAATTTTAAATGTCTGAATATACATTTCAATAGTTCTTCTTGTAATTTCTGCATCAGTATTCATCCATTTTTCGAAAATTATTGTGTTTAGTTTACTTTTAAAGTCATTTTCATACTCTAATCTCCAATTTTTCTAAGTATGCTCTAATGGGTTTAAATCCGGTGATTGAGGTTGTGTTTTCAAAATATATTTGTGGCCAATTATAGTTGAATGAAAAGCGAATGTTGTCAGTCGTGTGCTTTGAATCATTATTTTGATAACAATAAAAAAAAAAAAAGTTATTTCCAATATCCAAATTTTGGACGGATAATTTTAATTTAAAATATTTAAATTAAGAGCATGATTCATTATTCCATCACAAATATATCAAGTTACCTGATCTTGATGCTGACATTTACTCCCAAACAAGGATGAATCACCGCCATTCTTTACTGTTCTAAGTTTTGGAGATCAAGTTCCATAACCAAACATGTTAAATTTGCTTTCACCTGCAAACAAGACATTTCATACGCTTCGGGTATTTATCATTGATTTCGCTAAGAAAAAAACCTTAAGATATTAATTTTTCCCATTTAAAAACATTTTCATCTGGCAGAACATCCATGTAATGCAATTGATATGAATAATCGTCGAACGTTTCAGGCTAAGGTGAAGAAACTTTTTCAGTAATTCTGTAGAAATTTCTTACAGCATTTAACATAGACTTTTCGCAAAGTTTGTAACTAAATATTTAAAATCACGTTAAGTTAACTTTTCCAGTCACAATATTTGCTACCTTATTTTTGATCCGATTTCCTTCTTTCTGGCGTTTTATCACATACTGCTCTATAGAATGATATATATTTATTAATTTGGCGGTATTTCGAAGTGTTTTTCCGCTATTAATATGAAAAATAATTAATTTTAGAATGCTGTTTGTTGTTCCCTTACAATTACAAGCTATTTTTAAATAATAAATAGAATAGAACGACTTAAGCAAGCAAAGTTAAGTTAAAGCCAAACGATTTTTAAATGCTTCCAAAACGCAGAAATTAAAAAAATATTTCAGACCATAATTTTATTTATGAATTTATTCGAAAATGTTTCATTTTTTTTTGTGGTATGTACATTCTCTGCCTTCTTGCATGTAAAATTTTTTTAAAGAAAATTAATCTACATGTTTTTAAAAAAATTTTTAGATTTTATTCAGAATCGCATGAAGATAATAAGAAAAAAATATTGGACATTATATTCGAATTCATTTACAGACTACAGCGATTTTTCTACAGTTTTTAAAGTATGCGAACATTTTTAGAAGCCACTGCATGTGGATAAAAAAGAAAAAAAAAAATGCCGTTCTGTATTTTTAGTGTTAAATTTAATTTTTAGAATATATAAAAATTTCTAAAAGAAAATTACTTCTGTTTTATTTATCTGGTATTTTTTGTTTAGATTTCTTTCTTAATTAAATTTCTATATAATTTTTTTAAGTATCCAAAAAATTATATTAGAAAATTCAATATCATTGAAGGCTGAATTTAAATATCATGCATTAAACTCAGTTATTTCATTGAAATAGAGGTGAAAACAATAGCCTTTTCCAAATAGCCTTAACATCAGTAACAACAAAAGGCTTATGTCATTTATCTGTAATTCCTACCATTGTGTTCAAACTGATTCCTTGGCACACAAATTAACCGACCTTTCCCCTCTAAATTCACCTTGCCACTGAATGTTTTAAACACACCGAAAAATCCGAGCTTTTTAATCTAAAAATATGTTCCATCCGACCTTGGCCTCTGTACAAAACACACAAAAAAAGGTTTTACGTACTGCTTCGTTCAGCAGTGCTTTCTTTCACTGGAGCAGGTGAACTAAATTGAAACTGCTAGAAGAGACAGCGGGGAGACTTTTTAAAATAGAGGAAAATGTTGAGATAGTAGGTAGGTAGGCGCTTGGAATTAATTCAGAAATGTTTTTATACTTTTGCGTAACACCTGTAATACAATTATAATGTTAACACAAAGAATTGCCTTTTGCTTTACATTTGACATTCTTATTAAAGATGTCAAATGAAACATTCCACAGATCTTACGCAAGATAATAATTGAATGGAAACAATGTGCTAATTTCAGAGAGGGTTACCAAAGTTATAACTATCGTCATTGGCGTCTGCCGTTTTACTTTACTGCAATTTCATTGAAAATAGTCTACCTGCTTGGCAGCATTGTGGCTCATGTTTGGCCATACCATGTTCGCGACATATTTAAACTTTACATGATTTTTTTTTTTTTTCCCCACATTTCGGCTTATATACGGGTTTGGATAACTTTTTGAAGGAAAAGCTTTTTTCCGAACATAAGTCAAATGAAAAAGCATTTGACTTATGATAAATTATGTACATGGTACAAATATTTATAACAGTAAAAAAAATTTGTGAAGAAGATAATCCAAAAATAGTTTTGATTTGTCGTTTTTGATTTGTTTCTCACAAAGCCAAGCGTAACTCAAACACTAATGAATATTTTGACGTCAAATTTCACACACAGATGTCAAGGACAGTGCCATCAACCTAAAAGAGAAAAAAAAAAAAAAAAAAATTGAAATTCCATACGCCCCGGGAAATTTTAAATTGAAAATTGGTCTTACTTTTGAACACAATAGTAATATAAACAACACAGTTGAGTACAGCTGGTCTACAGTGTTTCTAAAGCAGCAGAGCAAAATATTTCAGGGATAGTTTCTAAAGCAGGAATCTAAATTTATAACCCCGATAGATCCGATTCTGAAATAAGCTCAACTATTTTCCAAAGTTCATAGCGTTGCCACCGTATGGTTGATTTATCGATTTTCCTTGCTCTTTGGATAAGAGCGGGAGGAAACGGTTTCGAAGCCTCGGTGACGTTTAAGGGTGGAGTTTTGGAGTACATTGGAAATTTTGTTCTATTAATAACTCTTTGAATTAAGTGAAAGTTCAACTTGATGTAAATCTTTATTGTAGCCAGCGTCATCTTAATCAATAAGGTTTGGTTAAACGGAGGTTTCGAGTAATGCAATACTACATTGTAATTATTTCTTTAATAATGTATATTAATTTTTTTTTTTTAGAAGTATGTTGTTTTAAATTTATTTATTATTATATTTCAGTAGCAGCATGTGTTTTCTTATACGTTATACATATCTTTATTTTTATTCATATGCTTTTTAACTATAACTAATTTATTATTTATTAAGGTAAGCATAATTCGTTCAATTTCTTTATTTTATATATTTTTAATTTAAATTTTTTAGTTGCAAATTCTGGAAAATTATAGTATTGAATATTATTCTAAAAAAAATATATAATGTTGAAATTAAAAAAAAATTATAAGATTAAATATATTGGTTTTTTGATTGGATTAAATAAGTGATAAATCAAAATTATTTTAGAAATTTTTACATAGTATTTGCTTAGGTTTCCAATGTGCATTTTCTATTTAAAAAAATAAAAAAGATTTTTTTTTAAAGTATGAAAAAAATTTTTTTTTGTCTAATATAAATTCCTCTAAATATTTTTTTTTAACAATTAACCATAACAACAGTAAATTTAATTTTTTTCATTATCATTTTCATAACAAAAATTATTACATTTGTCTGTTATAAATAAATCATATAAAGTGTACTCTCTCATATTTAATCAATATACAATTAGATAAAACTTAAAAGATTAAAAAGTAACTTAAATTAAATTAAGAAATTAATTAAATTAAAAGTAGATTAACTTAGATAAAAACTAGAGTAGATGAACTTAGATAAAACTAGAGTAGATTAACTTAGATAAAAGTAGATAACGTAGATAAAACTTTTTATCAAATTTGGGAAGGATGTTTTGGTTATTAATAATCATTTCCAATATTTACGATATAATTCGTCAGTAAATTTTCTTATGCAACAATATTTTTTTGTATTCATAAAGTTTACATAAAGTAAAAAAAAAAAAAAAAAAAAAAATGAATACCACACAGATAAAATGCCAGGCAATTTGAACTGGACATTGTGCTATTACAACGACAGGTATGTAGCAAGTTCAGCATTATTCAAGTTACACCACGAAAAAAAAAGCGCAGCAAAACTTTGCAACTTACGCACTTATCATCAAAAAACTTCCCTTATCATTATTCCAATTACAAATTATGTAACAAAATACTATCATGCTTTACGTGTTACATTTGCTACATTAGGAAGATCAAAAGATTTAATTAAAATTAATTTTTTCCCTTCTATTTCAGATCATAATACATATCCTCATATTACTTTCAAACACCGAACCTTTTACCATCCGTTACCTCAAAGAACTTAACGACATTTATTTCGTTCCTAAAGTTTGGAAAACTCTTGAACCCAACCACTGTATCGTCCACAATATAAAGCACCCGACCATCATTTACCATGCTGCGTGCCTTGGCAAGCTATTTTTCGGGGGCCAAGAAGAGCCCGAGGCCCCAGTGGAATGTGAAACTCGCGAAGTTAGCGACTGGCTAGTGGTCAATATGCCAGGTAAGTACACATTTTTTAACATCAGTGACGAATTTAAGTTCGATGGCGCCATAGGCACAAGTTAAATTGACGCCCTTATATATAATAATAATAATAATAATAATAATAACCAAATATATATATATATATACTAGCTGACCCGGCAAACGTTGTTTTGCCATATACATTATTTCTATAAAATATTTTTTAGTTAAATAAATTTAAAAAAACTTATAATAAGTGTGTGAAAATGTGGTTATGATTGGAAGAGGAATGGAACGTTGCAGACAATGACGGCCTATAAAATGATAATACACTAACCATTTATTTATTTCATCCTTTATACTTTAATAAATTAACAAATATGTTTTGAATTTCCTTATATAATAGCTGTATATACATCAAAAATAGTTAGTTACATATTTACTACTAATTATGGCAATTAAAAAATAATTAACATCAATCTCTAAGTGCAATGGAGTGTACAATATTTTTGGTTAGTCCGTCTTTAGCCAACACAAACAAACTGGATGGTTTACCCACACGCGAACATGCCACGTATAGTTGTCCGTGGGAAAAACATGGTGTGCCCAAATCTAAGCCAAATATATATATACACTCATGTCCATAAATTAAGGATAATGAAGTTCAGGCAAAGAAAGGAGCAAAACAAATTTGACTTATTTGTAAAGTCTATTTATTAAACAAAAAAGTAAAGAGCAAAAAGATGCTATATGTTTGACATAATTAATAAAAATTGCGATTTTTACTCCTGGAGCAAATTTCAAAAAAGAACCTATTTACAAAAATCAGTATAACATGGTTAGTATGATGGTTAATATGGAGTATGTCTCCCGGACGATGCAATACAGGCCTTACAACGCCTAGGCATGCTGAGTATCAAATTATCAATCTGATCTTGGGGAATATTACACCACTCATCAAGCAATGCCCTCCGAAGTTCCGGTTGAGGGGGGAGGGGTTGACTGCAATTCGTCGGCCAAGCATATCCCACACATGCTCTAGTGGATTCAAGTCCGGTGAGTATGCTGGCTAATCCATACGGGTGATATCCTCAATTGAAGGCATTCGTCTACAATGTTTGCACGGTGAGGACGGACGTTGTCATCCATAAACAGAAATTCAGCACCCATGGCGCCCCGAAACAAACGTACATGTTGTTCCAGAATGACATCCTGATAGATGTGGCCTGTCATCGTTACATTCTGAACATGCAGGCCAGTTCTGGAACCAAGAATAATTCCTCCCCAAACGAGCCATCCTGCACCACCGTAACGGTGTCGTTCAATGGTGTTCTCTTGGTGGTAACGGGTACCTGGCGCTCTCCATATGAAAGTCCGGCGAGAATCAGACTGCAAACTAAACCTGGAACTCGTCGGGAAACATCACACAAGACCACTGTTGCGGTGTCCACAATGCATGCTCTCTACTCCAGGTTAATCGCAGGCGACAGTGAGTTACGGTAAGTGGAACACATCTGACAGGCCTACGAGCATATAGACCAATGTGCCCTAAGCGTCTGTACACGGTCTGCCTTGAAACTGTCGTACCGGTAGCTGAAGAGAGTTGACGAGACAGGTCTGATGCTGTGCTCCGTCTGTTTCTTTTGGCAGTAACTGCTAAATACCGGTCCTCATTCGGCGTTGTAACTCGGGGGCGACCTGTGCTGTAACATCTACTCACATTACCATCATCTTGGAATCGTTGCCAAAGCCTGGAAATGACACTCTGGGCGATTCCAAGTTCCTCGGATACTTCCAGCTGGGTACGTCCACATTCCAGTCGTCCGATAATTCTACCACGTAAAAAATCATCCAAATGCTTCCTTTGTGCCATAACTATGGGGTTATTGCACTGAAGGGCTTTTAAACCGCTTGTGAACAATTTTACTTCTTTGCCACCATTCCTTATATACCCGTCTCTTACACTCTCGTCATTGTGACGTACTATCCGCGCCATCTGGTGGTTTCCTGTAATTTGCATATTCTTCTTCAAGATGTGTGTGATAATTCTACAGGTGAAATTTTTATTTTAGAGTTCAATTTCTGTGTGATTCTGAATTATCCTTAATTTATGGACATGAGTGTGCATATATATATGTGTATATATTTGGTATAACAACTAAACATTCTATTTAGAATAAATTGCTTTTAATTAAGAAATAAATCACATCTTCTAAATTAATCATGTAATATATTTGTTTCTTGCTTTCATCCGTGCGAAAGTATTAATGAAATCATCATACTTAACTTCTTGAACTAATTGTGTTTCAATGCTTAATAATGCAAGTGCATTGAGTCTATCTTGCACCATACCTGCACTTAAATAATTTTTCACTCTTTTCAGGGTGGAAAACGATCTTTCTCCAGAACAATTTGTTGTAGGAATACTTAGATAAATACGTTAAGCGTTAAAAAAATAATTCTACCCTTTAAATATTGACATCTTGAAGTTTAAGCAAGAAAAGAAGCATTAAAATTCGATCTTACAGTTGATAAAAAACAAAATTGATTTCAAATTTTTGCCTCCTCGAAAATTTTGCGCCCCTAAAATTTGCCGCCCTAGGCCCGGGCCTCAGCCTAAATCCGTCACTGGTTATCATCCCTTATTCATTTGACCATGGGCTCAACAAACTTTTCAGATGAAATAGCAAAACATGAACTTGAAGTTGTCAAAGCAAGAAAAGCATTAAAATTCGATCTTACAGTTGATAAAAAACAAAATCGATTTCAAATTTTTGCCTCCTCGAAAATTTTTGCGCCCCTAAAAATTCGCCGCCCTAGGCCCGGGCCTCAGCCTAAATCCGTCACTGGTTATCATCCCTTATTCATTTGACCATGGGCTCAACAAACTTTTCAGATGAAATAGCAAAACATGTTCGTCGCAATGCTTTTGAAGAATTCCAACAAAACATATCAGTTGCTACTCAAACAGACACATCATATGAATGGAATTATTATCTTCACTGACTCAAGGTCTGCTTTGCAGGCTCTTAATAAAGGTTTCTTCAAGTATGATCTTGGATATTATATCTCTTTTAGAACAAATCCACTGCTTGCACAGAAAGTGCATTCGGCAATGGATCCCTGCTCATGTGGATTTAGAATTTAATGAAATTGCAGATTCTTTGGTAAAGAATGCCAGAAGCCTGGATCAGACTGTCATTCCTACTTCCCTTACAGATGCAGATGCCTAGGCAAAATCTAAACTTATAATTCCTTCTAAAATCAAAACTAAATGTCGACTAAAAAATAGCTACTACTCTCACATGATTAAGGATGGAGCACCACAAAAAAATGTGGTGTTAAAAAATACCAAAAAAAGTTGCAACTGCCCTAATGTCGAGTTTATTCCTCAACATGCCTTCGATTGCCCAGCTTTTGCAGCCGCCATGCATTATCTGGACCATCCCTCGGAAGAGAATTTATATTCCGAGCTGGCAATCAGCATAACTAATATTATTCGGGAGCATCACAAAAATTTGATATTCTTGTACTCTTCAGGGGATACGATAACAACAACATGCACATCATAATTGTTATCTGCAGTGAAACTGCCATATATATATTTAAAAGAAACAAAAAATCCATACATCTTCAACGGCAATGACTACAAAATTAAACGCTACAAAAATCACATCAACAAGTTCAACATTCACTTGATTTCAGTAACTGCAACTCGTGTTCAGACTAACATGGAAATATATCAGATGGTGGAGTTGATTGTCCAGTTATTGGTTGACATGGCAAAACATAACTCATCAGAAATGATTCCAGATTGAAAAGTTCTATGACTTTAATTTTTTTAACCTTTTAACTAGACAACAGTTTATTGCTAGATTTCTAAATTTTTAACCCATTAAAATGTTTACTATGCCTAACATTTTCATATTGACATTCAATTGTTGATTGCGTTTTTTTGTATTGTTGGTGTACGTCGGCATGTCTCGTATTTCACTTTTGTATACTATGGATCAGGTCCGGATTTTCCTATAGGCTAACTAGGCTTCAGCCTAAGGCCCCAAGATCAAGAGGGGCCTACTTTCAAATTCTTAGCAAAATTAGAATTACACTATTCTATAAACAGTAAACACTGAATCAAAAATAAGAAGAAATTCTACACATATGAATAATAAACAAATATAATAAGTAATTTACAAACTTAAAAATGGGAAGTGAAAGAGCCTAATAAGTGGAATAGCCTAGGGCCTCTTTTCACACGACATAATGTTATGGACGATAAAGCTGACAATATTGCTTTCTGGAAACATTGTAAGAGGTGATAGCCCCGCATTTTTGTGTCAAAGGCCATTCTGGAAACCTCACTAAGCAGCCTGGTGTCGAAACGCGTTATCATAATCGCCATCGAGTCCTCTTGTTTCTGAAATCAGTGTGTGTAGCAGACGCCTCTAAGGAATTCTAGGCGAATTGAGACGTCTTGCACACAAGCTGCGTAAATTATCATTGGGTTGATAATCAAGCACTAATTGTAATTTGGTTTTATTTTTATTTTTAAACATAAAACATTGTTTAATGCAGCATGGCCAAATTTAATCCTTTTGCCATAAAATCTCAAACAACCAACCTCCCAAAAATCTAAAAGTTATTGAAGTGTCATAAGTGTATTCTTCTTTGTCTTCTTCAATGGCCTAACAGCCCTATGGTCGGCCAAAGCCGTCTGCCTACTGGCAGATTCTGAACCGACATGTTTTCTTTTTGCGGAGTTAACTTTGCAGTCATATTACACCGAGACGTACGGTTTAAAGTGGATTCCGAACCACTACAAACATCCATGGTATCGCCAGGACTCGAACCCGAAACCTGCGGTACCGAGCGCTACTCACTCATGGACATCAGGCCTCTATAAATGTATTACAGAACTTTTATAAAATTGTTTGGTTATATAGCACATTTAATATTTTCTGTCTAACGTAGTGATACATAGAGGGGCTTATTATATGTATATAAAAAAATCCACACAAAAAATTGTTTTAATCTGTGTTAGATTCATTAGCTTTCCTTCCTTTTGTGTTTCCTGCATATCTTCTACAATTGTTTTTATTTGAAGACAGTATTTCCAGTTGCCATCAGTGAAATGGTTCTTCAATTTACATTTATTGAAACTCATGCTATAAAGCAATTAATCGTTTAAATATGCAGCCTAAAATAATGATAATAGTAAATGAAGCTAGAATAGTTTCATTTGCTTTTACTTCATAGCCACTTATGCATCTCAAAACCACAGCAATCTATTGATTTCTGATTTAAGTTATGTCGCTATTAATCTTCTATAAAAAACATTGGAGCCACTGATAAATCTTGTTCAATGGCTTCTAAAATTTTGAAACAAAATTGCTAACTTTTTATGGTGGAAGGGGGTACAAAAGGAACGTGCATATTTTTTAATTAAATTGTAAAATTGAACTAAATAATAAGTGAATATTTATTTAATACTAATTACTGTAAATTATATCTTTGTGTCATAAATATTTTGTTTAAAAAAGTTGAAAACATTTATTTCCATTAATCAATAAGAAAAAAAAATTATCTTTGACTAGGACAAAAATAATCCCTGTATCATTTTATCACTATCTCCGTAAAATCATGTTAATGAATCGTAGCTATATCACTTTAGACATATCTGAAGCAGTAATTGTGCAACCATCAAGTGAAATTATAAATTCTCAGTTTGGTGGGCCAATAGCAAACAAAGTACTTGCAATTGTTTCTTAACATATATTGTATTTACTAATTATTTGTTAGCTACATATGAATATAACTGATTGTTATACATTTAAAAATAATATTCTGCATCCTTAACTCGCCTTTTGTAATCACTATGGTTTCATTTTACTGGCAAAAGAGCTCATGAATCAATGAGGTATAAAATTTATCTGTCCATATATAAGAAGCTTAAAATAATTGCTTCCGATAAGGATGAATCTAATTTGCTATTAAATACTTAAATTTGATTTTAAAAAATTCTTTTTAATTGAATTATAAATAATGAATTAATTCAAAAATTACTATATAGTTTATGCTTTAATTCATAAAGAAATGCATACAGAATATTTGAAAACACTATTTTTTTTTTTTTTTTAAATTTAACAAAGAAAACAATTAATGTGAATGTATTGCATGATTAAAATATTTTAAAAGATTTATGTCATTATCATTTCTTTTTAAATCTAGATCAAATTGAAGACAGTGTAGACTTGGAAGATGAAGGCCAGGTAAACGAAGAAATGGATCTTGATGAAGACGATATTCTGATGTCATTATCTGCATTATTGACACCGGAGGACTCCTTTGAGCCTATTGATTGTATTGAATTCATTCGTGACCTTTTTGAATCTATTGAACCTATCGAATCTGCTGAACTATCCGCTAAGAATATTGCAACCATTCAACCTGCTGAATGTATTGAAATCGCTGAATCTATTCAACCTGTTGAATGTATTAAAATTGCTGAATCTATTCAACCTGCTGAATGCATTGAAATTGCTAAATCTATTCAACCTGCTAACTATATTAAACCTGTTAAATGTACCAAACTATTCACTAAATCTCTTCTGCCTGCTCATTCTGTTAAAAAGTATACCAAACCTGATGAATCTACTCAACTTTCTAAATGTAAATTTCCTGAATCTATTCAACATACAAAATCTAATAAACATGCTGAAAGTATTGTACCTGTTAAATGCATTAAATCTGAACAGTCTGCCAAATGCATTGCACCTGATGGGTTTGTTAGACACATTAAAATTATTAATCATACTAAATTTATTAAACCTACTGAAAATATTCAACCCGTTAAATGCATTAAATCTGCTGAATCTAATCAATCTGCTAAATGTATCAAACCTGCTGAAGACATTCTACCTGTTAAATGCCTTAAATCTGCTAAATGTGTAAAAACCTACTGAATCTACTCAACCTCCTAAATGTATTATGTCTGCTGAATCAGTTAAACCTATTAAATGCATTGAATCTGCTAAAAGCATTAAATCTGCTGAATCAGTTCAACCTACTAAATGCATTAAATCTGCTGAATCAGTTCAACCTACTAAATGCATTAAACCTGCTGAAAGCATTAAATCTGCTGAATCAGTTCAACCTACTAAATGCATTAAATCTGTTCAACCTACTAAATGCATTAAACCCACTGAAAGCATTAAATCTGTTGAATCAGTTCAACCTACTAAATGCATTAAACCTGCTGAAAGCATTAAATCTGCTGAATCAGTTCAACCTACTAAATGCATTAAACCTGCTGAAAGCATTAAATCTGTTGAATCAGTTCAACCTACTAAATGCATTAAATCTGTTCAACCTACTAAATGCATTAAACCCACTGAAAGCATTAAATCTGTTGAATCAGTTCAACCTACTAAATGCATTAAACCTGCTGAAAGCATTAAATCTGCTGAATCAGTTCAACCTACTAAATGCATTAAACCTACTGAAAACACTAAATCTGCTGAATCAGTTCAACCTACTAAATGCATTAAACCTGCTGAAAGCATTAAATCTGCTGAATCAGTTCAACCTACTAAATGCATTAAATCTGCTGAATCAGTTCAACCTACTAAATGCATTAAACCTGCTGAAAGCATTAAATCTGCTGAATCAGTTCAACCTACTAAATGCATTAAATCTGTTCAACCTACTAAATGCATTAAACCCACTGAAAGCATTAAATCTGTTGAATCAGTTCAACCTACTAAATGCATTAAACCTGCTGAAAGCATTAAATCTGATGAATCAGTTCAACCTACTAAATGAATTAAACCTGCTGAAAGCATTAAATCTGCTGAATCAGTTCAACCTACTAAATGCATTAAACCTGCTGAAAGCATTGTACCTGTTAAATACCTTAAATCTGCTAAATGTATCAAACCTGCTGAATCTACTCAACCTCCTAAATGTATTAGGTCTGCTGAATCAATTCAACCTATTAAATGTAATGAATCTGCTGAAAGCATTAAATCTGTCGAATCAGCTCAACCTACTAAATGCATTAAACCTGTTGAATCAGTTCAACCTACTAAATGCATAAAACCTGTTGAATCAGTTCAACCTACTAAATGCATTAAACCTGCTGAAAGCATTAAATCTGTTGAATCAGTTCAACCTACTAAATGTATTAAACTTGCTGAAAGCATTAAATTTGTTGAATCTGATCTATCTGTGAAATGCATTAAACCTGTTTGTATTCCACATGTTAGCTGTATTAAACCTGTTGAAAATATTCAACCCGTTAAATGCATTAAATCTGCTGAATCTGATCAGTCTTCTAAAAGTATTAAATCTGCAAAGTGCATCAATCCTGCCAAATCTATTCAACCTACATACATTAAATCTTCTGAATGTATTAAAGCTGAACGTGTTAGGGACATTAAATATGCTGCAAATATGCTGCGTCAATCTTCTAATTCGAATTCAATCAGTTGGCAGCCTCCATTAAACTTGCTGAATCTACTAAAAGTAAAAAACCTTTAGAATCTACTCATTTTACTAAAAGTATCAAACATAATAAATCTGCTAAATTTATTGAGCCTGCTGAACATTTTCAATATGCTAAAGACATTAAATCTACTGAACCATTAAAGTATGAAAAAGATAAACCCTCTGAAATATTAGAAAGAGCTGCATATACTCTAGCTATGTTCAAAATGTATTTTTGTAACCCATCCCTTACAGAAGAGTATGTTAGACACCTTAGCCAATTTAAAGCAATTGAACCTTCTAAGGTCGTTGATCCTTCTGCATGTACATGTGTTTTTGGAGGAAAGTCACTGGAGATGCTAAAATCTACAGCCTCTGAACGTTTACGAATCTTTGGGTATGATACACATGTTTCTATCAATAAGAACATGAGATCTCGAGCTGCAGAAGTTATTAATAAGTGTTGGTCACAAATGCATACTAGCAATGATATCTCTGACAAAAACATTTGGAGCAGCACTCACAAAGATGAGAGTGAAAAGAGTTACTTGGCGAAAATTGGCTGTATAACTCTTGGAAAAAATGGCAGTATGGTTTATAGCCAGGAGGAGTTTGAAAAATATTACAATATTACGTGCCATCCTTTCGAGTTTTCAAAAAGATTTGTTAATCATCGCCATCCAAAGAATCAAAACAATGGTAAGAAAAATTTAAAAAAAAAAAAAAAAATCTATAGCATGCATACCAATTTCCTGGAAGACTTCTGCCTTTCCAACAATTTTCTAATCTTATTCATTAACAATTATATCAAATGTTGGATTACAATGTTAAATCGATTATTAGCACTAATTTGCTGTATTGATTTTAAATGTTATGAGGTTTGGAAGTTGACATTCATGCTGTAGCTTTTCTGAATTCTAAAGTATAATATTCCTTAATTATTTTTCAAGTAAATATAATATTAATTTGCAAATTTTTCCTATCGCAATGCAGATGATAACAAAAGTCATATATTTTTTGAAATCTTTCTGTAAAATAAGCAGTTAATTTTTACAAAAAATAATCAATTTAAATTAGTGAAATAATAAGGATAGTAGAAAATAAACATGAACACAAAGAATCAACGAGCAAATATTTCAAGAGATGGTCACCATAAATATTTTTCTTATGATTATTTAATTTTATGTTATGCATTTGTATGAGAATATTTTTAACAAAATTCAATCACAAGAATTGTGAAAAATATGTGCATTCAAATTTTTAAATAATTCATGATGGAGCTACATTCAAGGGAAAAATAAATAGTTGTGGGCTTTACTACCATTGAAAACAATAACAATAATAGTTGCATTACAGTGAGCTAAAATTAGCAAAATTATTTTTTAAGTTGCAATAAAAATTATGTGCTTTCCTTACAACAAAATTAATTATTTTGCCGACTTATGAAAAAAAAAAAAAAAGATTTTATAGGAAATTTCCGAGTCTAAATAATTGAGAATATGCACATTTTTTC
Organism: Caerostris extrusa; assembly: GCA_021605095.1. Lineage (NCBI taxonomy): Eukaryota > Metazoa > Arthropoda > Arachnida > Araneae > Araneidae > Caerostris > Caerostris extrusa. The sequence continues at coordinate 20,089 of BPLR01017884.1, read as the reverse complement.
CCATTAATTAAAAATTTACATAACCTGAATGAATTGTAGTCTCATCCACATTTGAATGTGTGTGCTGTGAGCGTCGCTTTTCAAACTGATTTGTTTCGAAATGGACAGAAAACGCAAAACATGCAAAAACGTTTGCCTGCTCTTGGAGAAACAAAATTTCCTCTGCAGTTTTCAGTTTTTGGTCATGCAACAAAGGATTTACAACTTTCCAAAAGCTGATTGGGTACTCTGGTATGGGGCTTTGTGTCTGAGGTCGCTTAATTGATCAGAAAGAGTATTAGCGTGCGACGCTCCTACCTGACGCATTTAAATGTGGACGCAATTCAAAATGAAATTGCATGATTCCATTTTTGTTGGTAAAATGTTTTTTACATTTAAAAAAATAATTAAAATATAATTTTATCATTATTTTAAAAAAAAATTATTTTCACAATGAAATATTTATAGTCCAATAATGGTATTAATTAGAACTCACAAGCTTTCAGTTTTTTTTTTTTTTCCTTTAATTCAATGAATATTTAATTTAATTTTCATTTTAATACTTTAGAGGTTGTTTTTTACAGTAAATAAGTTTGTTTTTGTGTATGTGTGTTAACTTAAAAGGACTTCTATTTTTTCAATATTACAAATAAACAGTATAAAATAATTAAGCACCAGGCTGTAAAATTAATTGCATATTCTACTTCACCTAATATTCGATTTAAAATATAAATATTTTGGTGATTATACTCAAAATAGTGACAAGAAATAAAAATTCTGTCTCTTCCATGAAACAACAATTATAATTAAATTTTTGAAATATTTTTATTTCTATTAATGTAAAAAATAATAATTGATATAGTTCATTTAATGTAAAATTTAATTAATTGTAATAATAATCAAATATTAAATTCTCATGATTCTCTAAGCAATAATTCTTTTGTAATATATGGTTTTAAAAGTATAAGTTTTTTTGTATGTATGTGAAAAAAATGTCATTATTTAAAAAAAAAAAAAAAAAAAAGGTTGCTTACATTTTTGCATGCTGAAAAAAATGTTACTTATATATTTTTGTTATGTTACTTATATATTTTATTTATTTATTTGTAGAAGTAATGCAACGGATTAAAGGACTGGAACCAGAACAGCATATTGCGCAGCGAATAATCAAAAGGAACATTATCAAGGGTCAAATAAATCGTCAAAATAAGAACTACATGTTTGAAACCAGTTGTAAGAAGAATCGCAGAAGCATGTTGCAGCGAAATCATTCTGGTGCAAATAACAATCGTAAATGTTAAGGATTCTGTAGAAGGATGAATAAGCAAAGCAACTAATGTCTTTATAACACTTGCATCTTTTTTTTTTTTTTGCTTCTACTTCTTTAAGTTACTGCTCATGAAAATTTTACATTTGTTGAGTAAAATTTTTTTAACATCGTATTTATGGCTGTTTTCAATTCTTAAAGATTGACAGCTAAGGTCAGTTTTTTTTTATCCTTTAAAAAAATGAACTGTTATGTTACATTACAAATTTTATTTATGGATATTAAGAATTATAAATTATTTTTAGAAATATTTTGGAAGAAAACAGCAACTTCTTAATAGAATGTTTCTTTCCATGAGAAAGATTTTGAGTACATTATCCTAATTTACTATTACTGTTATATTGTTAGAAATCTTTTCATTTATTAATTTAAACACTCGTATCAGCATTCATACATTAAGACAATTTCACTAATATATATATTTAAATTTGGTAAATATTAAGATAGAACCTATAAAAGTTCAATACTATGAGTATACATATAAAAATTAAGAGATCACTGTAAAAATATTTTACCTTTAATTGTACATTTAGAAAACCTTTTTAAATATGAACAAATATCTTTTTGATAGAAATTTTAATATATTAGGCTTAAATTTTTTTTTTTTTTTTAAACATTTTGATCTTTTCAAAATATGATTAATAAATTGTTAAAATAAATTCCACTTAATACATAGAAATATATTCAGCCCAAATACTTGATTTGCTTATTCAGTCAGAAATAATAAAAAAATTTAAATTTTCTTATTCTTCAAGTACATTTTATGTATTTTTTTTTTTTTTTTAAATCAACAAAATTCCACTTACTATTTCCATCAAATAATCATTAAATTCTTCATTTCTATATGTCCTTAAAAAAAAATTCATTTTGTAATAAAAAAAAAATTTCGAAAGTTTGTATATAAATGCATAATTATGCTTACTATCAGAATATATTAATGACTAATATTTTTTTTATTTTCACTTAAACTGAAAATTCTTCCAAAACTATTATTTAAACATATAAGACTAAATAATGTCTCTATATGCATACTATAAAAATAAAATCTATATGAAATTTATCATTCGTTAATAACACAATAAATAAATAAAATTGATATTTTAATTATCAAATATTTTATGTATTTGTCATAGTTCAGGCTTGCAAAGTTTGCAGTTTTAGTATTTATTAATTTTTTTCAGCATAGTTACTAGATATGTTACATTTATTAAATTTGAAGTTGAAAAATGTTTTTTATATATTTAATTATTTTAAACACAATAATGACGTGATGTAATAATCTTGAGCAATAGATTCTAGTAACCAGGTTTCAAAACTCTATTAATCAAAGTACTCTTTTTTTTATGAAAGTAACAGTTTCATTTTTTAAAAATTTTATTTTAAAATGTGCCCTAGAAGAACTGACTAGATATATATGTGATCAGTTTAAAGTTATTTTCTTGTACTTTATCTGTATTTGTGTTTGTTTTATTTGAAGACAGTAATGTGATGTCCGCTGTATTGAATTTGTAATACTTGTACAAATATATTGTAACTTAGTTTACAAGAAGGATAGACAAAAGCTCTTACTGCCAAACAAATTAAAAATGTGTAATTTTTTTCTGCAGTCTTTAATTGTGATGTCATGTATGTGATAGAAAATGTCTGATGTAATAATTTTAAAAAACAACTTTATTGAAACAGTTGTATGAATTTATAATGTATTCATTTTCATGTTTGTGTATAAATTCATTTGAGCACTATTATTGTGCAACTAATATGTTAACTTTTAAACTGGATATTATTTTATAAAATGATTATTTTTTGTTATGTGTTGCAAGGCATTAACACTATCTGCTCATGAATGCCATATAATGGTTAGTCATGCTGTGTTCATATAAATTATATTTATTTTAAAGTAGCTACTTTTATTTTACAGTTTATTATATACTCAATTCTACAACTTAATTTATTAACTATTTTGTAAATAACTTATTGTATAACTACATTTACATAATATATATGCTCAGTGTAAGTAAAACTTATGTTTATTGTAAGCAATGTAGTGGTAGTAAACACATTTGGTTTAGAATTGTTGTTAGTACTTCAACATTTACATTACATGTAACTTTAACATTTTATTACTTCAAGTATGATAGAAGTATGTTATTTATATAGAAAAGCAATGCATGTTTTTTTAAAAATATTTTCTCAACGAATTTCATGCAATCATTTTTCTTGCTATTGTAAGTTATGCTTAATTTTTATGTGCCTTATATATATATTTTTATAATATTTCTCATAATCCAATATTCAAATTCCAGTAACTATATTAACAATGAAGGTTAGTCTGATCGATCATTGTAAGACATGCATATTTTAAAAATATAACTTAATTTTTTATTTTATTTAAATATTTCTTTTCAATTGTTTGTTTTAAAGTTTCTGTTCTTAAACTAGATAAGCTGTAAATAAAAAATGAAATATTTGTGTATTTGAAAATATTAATATTTTGAAACTCTTTGTTAGTTTTATTGTGTTTTGAGATGCTGCTTTCTACATATGGAAATTAAAAAAAAATTCATAATTTATTATGTGTTTCCTGTTTTTTATTTACTTTGTACATTTATACATAATATACATGAGCAAATCAAAATCACATCTTAAAATAACACCTTTCTTAATATCGCATCTTAAAAACCAAAATTATTTTCCTAGCATTTAACTTTAAAATATAAATTTATATATCATACTAATTCTTATATGCGTGTATGTATGTATGTATTTATATATATTTCCCAATAAATTATTATTTAATATAAATTAACTATCTGGATATATTATAAGTCTTTTGAATACAAATTAAAGTTCAATTTACTGGTATAAAAAGTTATTTGATTCCTGCATTTACAGGATAAAATGTCATTAAAATTTTGCCTTTTATAAGAATTTAATGTTATTTATGCTAACTTGTTAAGAACTATTGCCCTTTAAAAGAGAATAATCAAAACAATTCAAATTAGCAATATAAATAACCTTTATATATCAGGATAGTAAAATGATATATCAAGAATTTTATTGACATTTGTATAGTAAAATAATTATATATGATAATTTGTAGTTTCTCTTTCAACTACTTATAAAAAAAGAAAACTTTTTTTTTGTATAATTTTCTCCTTTGGCATTTAGCTGCACTCCTCCATTTCTCTAAATAGCTTATTTATATCAGAGTGAAAAATTTTTTACTCTATCACAATGACGTTTTTGATTGATCACAGTATTTTTCATCCTGAACAAATTTAAAATTAAAACATTTTTTTATATTTTTCACTACATTTTTCATACAATGCACTGATTAATGTATTTCTATTAATCAGATTTTCTTCAAAAGATAAATCTTTCATTAATTCTCCAATTTTCAGTCCAATGAAAGCTTTTTTTTTTTTTTTTCTTCTTTTAAGTTTTGCTTCATTAATTTTGGGAACATTCTCCTTTAAATAAAAGGCTTTTCTATTTCCGTTAATAGATTCCCATATACCTAATTTAATATGAGAAGTGGATGTTTTTAACATGAATTAAAGGAGAAATTGAAAAAAATATCTCACCAGATGTAAGAGATCTATTATAACAAATCTTTATTTTAAAATGCCTTTTATGGTCTTAAAATTTTGTGACTTATTGTGCAAATGGGAGAGTTATGTGTCCTGACTGTAAACCAAATAGTATAGTACTATCATTCAGGTCATTTATTCGCCATCATGTTTTTCTATGTTATAAACATACATCATGTATGGAATAATCTTCATATATCCATAGATGTTTTTCATATTAATAGCATATTATCCTAGTGGAATTGCTTACATTGAGTAAAAGGGAAACTTTTAAATTAGTTTTTGATGGTTCAAAAACAATATCATTAATTATGAGCATATCCAAAAGCATGCATGGACAACCTTTCCTAGCTTGGAGCTGAAGTTATCAATCTGACTTAAGTCAAAAACTAGATAAAATTACAAAATAACATATTAATACTAAAACAAGTCATTACTTCATTCATTCATTCATTTTTTACAATATAATGATTTGGTATAAAAGTATACACAAATTTTAGAATAAATGACACAGCACTTTAGTGTGAAGTATGTGTTTACATAACAAAGAATGTGTTTACTTTTTGTAATCAATCATGCAGTAAAATTTAGTAATACGCCTTATATTTCAATGGTAAATATGTTTTAATGGCATGAAAATAGAAACAACTTACATACATGCTCACTGCAAATTCCTGTTTAAAAATACGATCAAAATAAGTCATCGTTCATTTCTAATTCATCAGTCTCATCTAACTTTTCTGATATTGGGAAATTGGAAAATTCATCCAGGAAATCCAGTATTGTTGGATCCTTTTCAAGGAGAACACTCACTTCTGGCAAATACATAATCTGATCCAAAGAGGAATTGAAGAGTTTCTCCAATTCATCCTCTTTGTTATAACATGAATCTTGTAATATGCAGACTGCATTTGTTTCAGTTACGTTTGGCTGAACAAATTCCTCTTGAAGTTGTTCAACATTTGAGTTATTGATCTTGACATGTCCTTTCAAGTGTGCTTTCAGAGTAGTTGGACAAATAAAAATGCCTGAACAAACACAGCATACATAAGCAGGGGCACGTCGACATTTTTCAAATAATTCTGTTTCAGCAGATTTTTGTTCAGATGAATTATTCTCTCCCAAAAGTTCTGTATTTAAATGAGATAAGTCTTTGGAGATGTTATCATTTTCATTTGAAACTATGAGTGAGTCATTAGTGTATGACAATTGCATTTCTGGTATTCCAAATGATCCACAATCATTTGCTAAATTTTGACTTTGGTTACAAGTCTCTGAAATAACTTCATTTGCAAAATTAGAATCCATCATACATTCATTTAATATATCTAAATTTAATGTTTTCTCACATTCATTGAGAACTTCTCCAGCAGTTTGAAACTCAGCATCAAGAGATGGTAATTCTTCTGAAGAATGTTGAAGATTTAAGCTGATGATTTGTGGTTGATTAACAACAAAATTATTAGATATACTTCCTGCTTCCATAAGAAGATTTGGGTTTGAACATTGCTGAAAAACATCCTTATACATTTTAATTGACTCATTATTTTTCTGAAGCAGCAGATAATTCAAATCTATTTCATCAAATGAATTTTTCAATGTTGCAATGTTACTGAGATATTGTGAATCAGAAACAGATGGCAATTGTGGTTGATTAAAGGATGATTTTGAATCAGGTGAAATAATTTGCATCTTTACTTTAGAAATGTCAGTTGACGCTTCAGCTGGGATAGCTTGATGATTATGAGCATCATAAGAAGACCGAGATCTGAAAATCTTTTGACAAATGTTACATTTTATGCAAAAAGATGATCTTCCAGAAAGGAATTTGTGATATCTTTTCCCTTCAGCACTTTTATGATATTTCTGTACATGATATGTCAGAGATCTACGATTTTTATAAGAATTTTTACAAAGTTTGCATATTTCAGCAACAGTTGAATGAGTTTGCTGAAAAAAAATATTTAAAGATGTTAAAAAACATAAATATATTGCAAACACTTATTAAAAAAATATACAAAATACGTTTGTAGGCTTATAAGTTTGTGACAATATAAAACCATTATTACAAATTTATAAAAAAAATATACATAAATGATATTCATAAGGAAGTTAAAGTTTATTAAAGACAAAAATATTAATTTTATTTCAGAAAAAACACAAATATTAATTAATTATTTGAACATTTTAAATCTACAATTAACAACATGCTCCTATAAAAAAAAAAAAAAAAATGATTTACATTAGCTAATACTTTTATCTATTTATTTATAAATATATTTTTTTTTTAATAAAATCACAACTTTTAAAAGGATGAAATAAAATCTTTAGCAATAAGAATTATATAAATTTATCAAGCATTTATTAATTTACCATGACATGATACAAATTACTGTAGTAAAATTAATTTAAGTATTCAATCATTATAGATTTAAAAAAAACATGCATTTAATCTAAGTGACAAATGCTATTGACAAAAAAAGGATGTATAATAATTGAAAATTATAATAAAATACAGTAAAAATTACTTCATATTGAAATTATTAAATACAGTATATAAAAAATGCAAGTAAAAAAAAAAATTTGTTTATTTTCATTTAAAAAAAAAAAAAAAGGATTTTTGGCAATACTTATAAATCATAAAAAGCAATACGATAACATTAGGTTAAAACATGCATTTTACAAAATTGAGAGTATCATGGTAATTAATTTTTTATAATAGTATTTTTCATCTAAGTAATTTATTTTTAACTTCATTTTTTCTTACCGATATTTTCAGATGATAAAAAATAATTAATGTAAAGTTTAACAGGCCAAGGAATGCAAGTCTTTGAAATAATATTATAGTATATTATATGTATATAGTATATATTAAATTATAATTTGAGAAGCAGAAAATATTTTCTAACAAAAGAATAAATTAACATATTAATATAAGTCCCCAAAAAAAATTTGATATGATTTCAATTCATTACAAATAACTCATGTTAAAAACATATATGGCAATGAAAATTTTTGAATACCAAAAAGTTTAACTTACTTCGTGTTGTAATAAATGAGTTCTTTTCAGACTTTTAAAATTACATTTTGAACACCGAAAAAAATTTCCAGTATGAAGTCTCATATGTGTGTATAAACTACCTTTAGCATTAGTGCGATATTGACATTTTGGACAAGTAAATGGTTTGGCATCTGTATGAGTGACACAATGCATTCTAATATGTGTTATTGAGTGCATTTCCTTTCTGCAAACAATACAAGAATACAGTGTGATATGTGATTTATCATTCTGTTTCTGGCTTCTTTTGTTTTTACTTTCAACTTTAGTAAAAAGTTGGTCCACAAAACTATAATCAATGGACTTCACATGCCTTTCAAAGGCTTCTCTTTCTGTTTCATTCTCAAACAGTTGCACATAATTAGGATCATTCCTCCAGTTAAATACAGTTTTATCACATCCCTTTTCAGGTATTGATGAAGGGATTTTATCTGAAAAAAAAAAAAAAAAAATTCTTACTATACTCTTTTTAACAACTACATGTACTAAAATCTTTCATTTTATTTGAATGAATATCTATAACATGGTAACATTACAAACAACATAAGATGTTTTGCATAGCTCTAAATATATTTTAAATAAATAACTGTCTGGTTATTTATTTAAAATATATTTAGAGCTAATAAATAAATATGTTATTTATTTTATTATTACCAAAGAATATCTAAAACATTTATAATCTAACAACAGAAAAATAAGAATATAAGATGAACTACATAAATACTCATTAAAAATTAATTTCTTTAAAAAAAAAATGATTACCTTTATTTTTAATTTTTTAAATTTAATATACTCACATTTAATAGACATATTTTCACATCTAATTATCAATAAATCTTTTAAGCTTCTTTCTAGTTATATATATTGGCAATATATGAATAAATCATCAATTACAAAAAGTTTTAAAAACTATAATTGGCAACTTGATAACTAGATGTGTATTTAATATCAAGTATAATAGAATATTAATATTTAAAGACAATTTTTATGTAAAATGTATATAACAAATTATTCTTCACTTACTTTTCAAATTCCTTATTTTATAACTTTTCATAGTACATTTTCTCAAGTATGGCAATATAAGAAGTAACACATCAAGTAATTACAATATTTTTAAAAACTATGATTGGCAATATTCCTACTTAACATTTTTCTTTCTGATTACAGTGCAAAACACTTTTACCCAGAATTATAATACTTAAGAACACAAAAGAATTTATATGTCTTCTCAATCAAAAATGATTTGCATAAAAATTTCAAAAAGTGAGACAGAAAAAAAATTAGTACTTCTGCAAAATAAACAACATGTTCTGAAGAATATTAGTTAATTTGTGAATAAATGAATAAAAATGTATTGCCATGCACATGTAGATTATCCCAAAAAATAAGAATTACTTTCAGAAATAACGCAAATATGAAAAATGAATAACTCACCTGATAATTCTTTAACTAATAAACAAGACACATTTTGTAATTTTCCGTCAAAAGAAGCGTTATATTCAGGCCTTTTTAACCATGGCCTTGGATCCACATCCATATACATTTGATAATCAGAAGCAGATTTAGAATCTGTTGATTCAGAAGAATTATCATTCTGCAAAATTAATAATATTTTCTAAAAATTATTGCAAAAAAAAAAAAAAAAAAAAAAAAAAAGGTTTGATTATTAAAACACTAACAATTTCATTTGAAAATCATAATCATTAATTACAATATGAAAAACCAATTTATAAAATTTTAATATGCAATTAGTGAATGATTCATATAAGTTAAACAAAAAAAACAACAACAACTTTAAATTAAAATATGGTTTTATCTTAAACTGGGAGGAAGTGGCATTGGTCTTTCTTCCCTTTAATTATTAAACCCAAAAATATGCAAATCACTTTAAGATGGGAATTTAACTTCAGTGAATCTCTAAGATGATTGGAGCAGTAAAATCGAAATCAACTATCATTAACATTAAAAATTATCAACAGCAACTGTCAAGCCTTTGCAAGCCTAATTGGGGAAAGAAAAAAAAAAACTTGGAAAACTTCAACTAGGCAGTTTAACTATTTATGTGAGACACTGATTTAATAAGCAATTGGTCTACATGTATGTCAGAACAGTGATGGTAAAATATGTCACCAGCATGGATTTAACCCTCATTCTTTTGCATTTATAGTGAACATTGTAATAATACCACAAAGTCATTTAATTTTGTAAGTCATACAAATGCAAAGTGTTTATGTTGCAAGCTGTACATGTTTATGTTATTTAATATATAGTAAAAGTTAGTAGAGTTATTTGTAATATATATATTACAAATAATTCACCAATCCCAGAGTTCAGAAAATAAAACTTATTTAACTGTTTTATATCAAAAAATAATTTGGTAAGAAATACATCAGAGATAAGCATGGATGAGCACAAATGCCAATAAAATATATTTTAATACTAATAATGGATCAATAGGTTTCATATTTAGTATTGCATAAATATTAGGTTTGGTTTGTCTCTCTACAGTCATTTTTATCCACTTTAGGCTAATTAGACAGGGACTTACAGTTTAACATGGATTCCGAACCAGTAACAAACATCCATACCACTGCCATACTTCGAATCTGAGACCTGTGGTACCAAATGTCAGAGCGCTAACCAATTGGCCATTAAGTAACCAAAAATATTAGGACAAAGCTTTATATATATATATATATATATATTGCTTGGATTTAAGATGCAATACTTTTGTTACCTTTATTAACATCATTAAAAATTACATAATTATCATGTAAATTATATATATTTATCAGATAAAGCCTGATAGTAAAAAAAAAAAATATTCCTTGTTTTCCTGTCATTTGTAAGTATAAATAAATTTTTTCCACTCCCAATTCAACATTTTGTCACATATAACTGACCATGGCTAAAGTAACGCGATATCAAATCAATCCCTGCAATTTAAATGATTGGCCTTGTGTTTTGCTTATAGAAGTCATATTTGGAATTGTAACCTTTTGAATTGGAATGACATATTAGATATTATCAAGGATATACTGGAATCAAGATTTCTTCTTCTTTAGAATCATAGAATATTTTATCAGTACTCTATCTTTAACATAGCCAGATTCTCAAAACCTCATACTTAGAAAAGTTCCCCTATGGTAATCAAATTTAAATACCCAGTGGAGAATTCCCTTGCATTCCATTACAGTAACCTAAAGAAATTGGCAATATACTTCAGATTGCAAAATTGGTGACTTCTTTGGAGGTACAGGAGTCTAATATTAAACTGGGGCATTTTTATAAGTAAAATTGCAATGCAAATTCTTTCTTATTTATTAAACAAAATTTTAGTGATTGCAATTCAGTAGTTAGCATATTTTGATTTACTTATTTTACATCAGCATGTCTATGAACAGTACAGCAGCATAAAAAATAATATCAACCATGAAAAAAATTCAACTAATTGGCATAAAACCTAATTGTGTAATTTCATAATGAATATTGATCTAATTTTTAAATTTTTTTTCAGTTGATGTAAGCTTTGTACTAGAAGTATCCTTGCCAATTTTGATGAAGTTTTTATGTAAATTGTAGTTGTGCATATGCAGCACAGATGCACACAAACTATGAAAAATATATATAGAAAGATATTTATATCACATATTTATGAATGATGTATAACATATATTAAAAAATATAGGATATTTAGTCTTTTAATGTTTTTTAACAATATCAATAAAAAATATTTAATTACACATATTTTTAAGAAACATATTTTAAAATTTTAATAAGTAATTAAAAAATTTATATGAATAGCAATTTTGAACTAAATATAACAATAATTTATACAAAATATAAATATAAAAGTATTCAATACTAATAATCAATTGATTGATAATTTTGATTTTAAAGATCATTTCACCAGCATTCCCCTTGATAGCAAATCATTAAAAATATAACTAATATTACAGAAATACTTCCTTACTTCTGTAACAATGTCAAGACAAATATGCATGCTAAGTTGTCGAGATTTTCTGAAATGCTTATGACATATTTGACACCTATATAAACCATCAGCATCAGGAACAGGTTCAGCTACAGGCATTTTTTCTTTAAGAACAGGTGAGCTAAAAGTAAGAAAATTTATATGAATATATACATATACTACCTCAATCTCTACATAAAAAATATTCTACTTAGAAATCTTTATTTTATTCTATTTAGAAATCTTTTTTTGATTTCTTTTTAGAAATCAAAAACTTTCTCTTTAGTATAGTCAGTTAAAATACTTGCTTTCAAAATTTTTTTCTTAAAATCAGTAAGCACAGCATTAGTATACCAATTCCTTTTTCATTTATCTAAAATGTCACTTAACTATAATAGCTTGTAGTTTCCTCACCCATGATATCTTCATCTACTTGGATAAAAGATATTTTTAACCTTCTTAAATCCCATACCATAATGACAAATTTCAATATATGGATAATCAATCGCCACAAATCTGCTAAATATGTTTTAGGAAATTTCTAAGCAGTATTTGTTTCATAATTATTTTTGATTTTAAAGATCTTTTCCCCAGCATACAAGATATTTTGAAATTGTCCTGCATTGGTTCTATTCTTTACCATTTTTATACAGAAAGAAATTTGTTCCTTTATGTAATTTGAATAAAACGATCATTAAGTTTTGACTTGAATTCAGTCATCTAGCTGGCCGAAATAATATGTATTATAATATCTTGAAGACACAAATTGTTTAATAAAACTATTTGCATGATTTTTATAAGTGCATTTTTTTTTAATGAAGTTTTCTTAATCTCTTGATGACTTGTTTTAATACTCTGGGTTTCTGTTATTGGCTTATTCAGTGTTTTTCCTTTACCTTTTGATATACGCATAAATTTCCCACATTCAGTTTTCTTTGTTGCAACTAATATTTCAGATCTTGAATTAATTCTTCTGCTTTTATTCATTTTTGTATTTCTATTATAAACAAACTGACTTGGGGAAAACATTTTGTAAAATGGATGCTTAACAGATTCATTATGCTTTGTAAAATCTATTGTTCATACATTTTTTCCTTGTTTTTCTTACATATATTTGAAATATTTCAAATAATAATGTATGTATGCTAAAATTGAACAGATAATGCAGATTTAATTAAAAATAGTCGAAAAGTTATGATTTTTATGGAGGAAGAATACCGCCACCTTATATCCTAGCTTATTCCTTGTATGTAATGTTTTTGAGATCATATGCTCTCCAACAATAACAGATGGTTTTTCATACTATCATGCCTCAATCATACTACCTGAGAACATTCATATGATCTCATCAGGAAAGTTAAGACTTAATACAATGCCAACTCCACATAATTCCCATTTTATGCAATACAAATTTCTTATATAACATTTTTTTTTTCATCAGTTTTTCAAGAAATGATTAATGAGGTTCAACCTGTGGAATATTTGCTAATAATTATTGTTGTAGCAACTCTTTGAATGATTTTGTTGCTTTCTTTTTTTTTCCTTCTTAGTGGAATAAGATGTAAATAATAAAGTACTACTGCGTCCAAAAAAGTAAGACAAATTTTCAATTTAAAATTCCGAACTTATGGAATTTCAATTTTTTTCTTTTTTAGATTGCTGCCACTGCCCTTGACATCTGTGTGAAATTTCACTCCAAAATATTCATTAGTATTTGAGTTATGCATGGCTTTGTGAGACGCTAAAGCTGATTCCGGCGATTTTGAAATTGAGCAAAGGACTTGCATTAATTTTTGTTTGCGGAAACATATAGAATGTTGCAGAAGGCATCCAGTGAGCATTCCTATATCTGAAAGAAATGTTAAGAAATGGTAAAAACAGTTCAAAGAAGGCAGAGAACGCGTTGAAGACGAAGAGCACTCTGGTCGACGACCAACCTCAATCGACGAAACTCAGGTCCAAAAAATTTAAAGATTCGGTGCTTGCAAACCGGCGATTTACAATTAGAGACTTTGCCAATGATGTTGGAATTTCATCGTTTTGAGTCGATTGAAGAGATTCAACATGAATCGCCACACGCTCTGAAGGAAATCCCTGCCAATGACTTTTTAGCATGCAATGAGGATTGGAATAAAAGTTGGCATAAGTGCATTGTGTCCAGAGAGGATTACTTTGAAGGTGATGAAATAAATTAGGAAGAATAAATATAAAGTTTTTGAAAAAAAAAAAAAAAATTGGTCTTACTTTTTGGGCACTTTTTTTAGTATGTACTTCCTTAATTGTATATTAATCTATATTTGACTTTTTCAATGTAAATTGACTTTTGAATTACCTGCATAATATACTGCAAGAACAATCTTTACAATGTATCAGTTTAAATTGGATGATATTTTTGCATTGAAAAAGAACAAAAACAATTTTGACATAACTTTGAAGTTTTATTTATTTATTTACTATTGTTATTATTATTTTTAGCCCTTCTACAATTACCAAATAAAACTAATTTTTATTTGGAAAAAAAAAACTATATATATAGGCACATTTTAATTATAAAACAAAACTCAGTTTATGACATATTTATAAATGAACAGTATTTCAAAAGACCTTTCACTTAATCCAATATAAGGAACATATTTATAATAGGCAAAAACTACATGAAACAATGAAGTATTTTAATAACAGTAATTACCTTTCTTTTTTTTTTTCTCGGCCGACCACCTTTCCTTGCATGATTTTTAGTCTTTTCTTCTGAAATAAAAAAATATAATTAAAGTTAGAAAGATAATATAATTTTATTCGATTAAACAATTGATGCAGTATAAATATTTAAAAATCAATTTATTTTTTATCTATAATAATTTTTTTCTGTTTTTACTTGATTTCTGTAATTATTAGAATATATGTAAGGTCAAGTTATATTATTATTACCAGTTGCGACTTTTGATAATTCTTGGATAAATGAGGTATGTTCAAAGAGCAGCCTGGTTAGATATATAAAACAAGACCTAAAAATTTTACAAACTTGGCATTTATTGTCATCAAGAATGAAATAATTGATTTATCTTTGTGGAGAATTGAATAAGAAATAGATTGGTTTGTCTTTCTATTGTCATCTCGCGCACATGAGGGCTAAACAAAAATGGACCTACAGTTTAAAGTGAATTCTGAACCACTCAGAATCATCCATGCCACTGCCAGGATTCGAACCTGAAGCCTGGGATACCAGAGCCAGAGCGCTAGCCACTTGGCCATCAGGTCGCAATCATTCTTTGGTGAATTATTGCAAAAATAATGCCTATTAAAAACAGAAGGCACTGAAGGAGAGTACTTCTGAAACATTGCAATTTAAGAACTGCCTGCTAACATTTTAAAAATGTGCTGTGATTCTTATTAAACCTGCAGCAAACAATCATCTATTGCAAACAATTATCATGGAAGCTGGGGAATACATGGTGCTAAAAACTTTTATATTAAAAATTCTCTAAATCAGTGTTTCTCAATATGGGGCCCATACCCCACAATGGGCAATTTATTTGTTAAGAGGGGCAGTTCGAAATGAATCTCAGATTTTAAAAGCAACAGTCTACTGTGTTTTAACTCATATATATACATATATATATATAAAATGTCTGATCAAATAATCCAAATTAACAATGTGAAACTCAGCATGTCTTAGAAAAAGTTAAATGCCTTTAAAAAGTTCATTAAAAATAAGAACTGCTATCCAATCAGCAACAATAATATACAGTAATTTTTTTTATTAGAGTGTTTATGGGGTTTTTGTTATCACTTTTTGTGTATACTGAAGAGAATTTTCTATTTTTGCATTTTTTAGTCAAATAAAAGTAATCAATACAATTTTCAAATAAAAACTTAAATAACTTTTTAAACTTAAAAAAAAAAATCTAGTGTATTTTAGTGTACAATAACCAAAACTTTACATTACTTACTTTTGTAAAGGTTGTAATCGAGACACAAAATTTTCTGGGTTTGTGCCAATAGGCAATGAATCTTTATGAGATGAAACTATATGCGTGGCAACAGTTGAACTGGAGGTAGCAAACACTTGACAAAAAGTGCAGACATATATGTTTCCTACAAATCATTTTTTTCAGAATATTAGTTATATGCATACATTTTATTTCTCATGAATATATGTATTTTTATACATACATAGAAAATTGAAATTACCATTACCATAAAGCAACAAATACTTGAGTGATTAACAATAAACACACAAAAAACTAAATATCTCAAAACATAAAAATTCAAGTTTGACGTGAATGAATTTTAAATAAATTATATTTATAAATATTTATGATATAATCTTAAAATTAAGTTCTGTTGGTATCTTAAATACAATTAAAGAAATTTTTCTGTGAAATTATGTTACAAAAAAAAAAAAAAGGCCATTAACTTCTTTTAATTAAATGAATTGATTACACCACTAAATATTAAAGTAAAAACTTAATGGTAAAGAACATGAACAATTTTACTAATATCATAACAAATGTTACTAAACACATATTTTTATTATTTAATAAAATATGTATAAATGCATTGATTGCCCAACTGTTAGAAAATTTAACAATGCATTATAACATAGCAGTTTGGTTTTCGAAGCATTATATGTAACAAATTAAGCATATAAGGAATGAGCAGAATAGAACAATTATATTTTGCTACCGAATCAATTTAATAACTTTTGAGTGCTAAAAATGATATTTTTAATTAATTATTAGATTTTTATGTTTAAAAATTTGTTTATCTGTTAGAATACAACATTCACTTTTATCACACCAAAACCATAATTAGAATTTTTTTTCGAATTATTAGTCATTTTTAGTTTGCCAGTAAAAATTAATGTTTAACAGAAAATAGTTTACTTCTATTACAATAAGAAAATAAAATATATATTATAAATGAGGTAAAGAATGTGTTCTACAAAATGATGCAGTAAAAAACAATCAGACATTAGCCTACTATTAAAATGAATCAGCTGATTTAACATTTTAACAAATGATGTTTATGATATTAATAAAATTTAGGACAATTTAAATTTTTTAAAATTTTTTTTTTATTTATTTCATAGGTCAGAACCGCATGCTACAGATAATATTAAGTGTCTGAACAAGAAAAGCCTAATTAAAAACTCAACAAATGAATCTGAAGCAAAATTCTCTCATCCTTATGATGGAACAATAAATCTGAAGGCCAGAAAACCCTTTCACTGGGCTTAATGAGTAGGGTTTTAACAGTTATGAATAAACATTCTATATAACTGAGGTCTACATTCATAAATGCAGTGTTGCCAAAAAGTCCAAACTCAATGAAGTAATTGTATCTTTTTTAAATAGTTAATCTGACTTATTCAAATGCACATGACAAAATAAATTTCCCAATTTCTAAGAAATGATATAATAAAATAATGTGCATAATTCTGCATAAAAGCTATGTTAACCTATGTTATTATAAAAAGCATGTTAATTATAAAAAGTTATTATTATTATTATTAAAATCATGGTACTTACGTATTAACGGTACCTTGGCAATAGTTGCGAAAATAAAGAGCACACGCGCCAACCGCAGCTACAGATTTGGCGGTTTTAAGTGGCACAAATCTATTCTATTGGTTTGGTAACCTTAGTAGCTGTTAGATTGGCGACACTGACAAATCGCCAAGTCTGTCGCCAAGGTACCGTTAATAAAGTATCTAAAATATATATGAAACACTTCATTTAAAATCAAAACGCTTTCAAAATACTTTTATTCCAAATAATAAAGATTGGCGACACTTAAAAACCGCCAAGTCTGTCGCCAAGGTACTGTTAATACATAAGTACCAAAATCATAATAAATTCATAATCATAATAGAAACTAGATAAATTTTCATAAATAATTGAAAATTAATCATAGAAAATTAAAAAAAAAATTTCTTTTGAATGAAATATGCATCATTAAATTTTGAATTAAAATTTTCATAGAAAATTAAAATAAAAATTAAATAATCATTGTAAATTGAATAAAAATGTATCATTAATTTCAAAATATAAAAGTAAAAAGAAATGCCTTAGGATTTAGACTATAATTAAATGCTTCTTTAAAAGCAGATCTAAAACACTAAAACTAATAATCTTAACAAAAAAAGTAAAAATAAAAAGGTTTTATATTTATTTACTTTGTAGTTATATTTAACAAAATCAAAAGACTGTTGAAAGTTTAAATGCCTTAATTAAATTAGTTATGATGAGCAATGTTACATCTGTGTTTATACAATAATTAACTCTTTTAAAACACATTATAAAAGCAATTAAAAAATATTCTTCAAAAAATATATTGAATTTTGCAGTACTTTTATTACCTGAGCTATTGTGAATTTTAGTTTTATAATCAGGAATACAATCCTCAGAATTTTGAAATCTTGAATCATTTTCCATGAAAACATATGGCAGTGGTCCCATTTTTGAAATTTCCAGCATTGTTTTTTAGAGACTCTTTTCTTCAAAATCTAAAGTAATAAATTATAACAGAATGTGCATTAAATTATAATAATGTATTATATATTTGTATATTATAATATACTAAAAGTCCCCTACAAGTTTTTATATATTAGGAACTACAATAAAATATTATCTCATATTTAGAATATTAAAAGATAAAAAATTTATTTAAAATTCTTTGACAAAAAAGAAAAAGAAAAATGCAATGAAATTTTGAAAGCATTTAAAAAAAAACTCATTATGGAAGAGGGTTGCTTTCACTGACCATTACAAGAAATAACAATAAGAAAAATTATGATAATCATTTTTTTAATCCTCTCATCTAAATTTAATCTCATAATATTTGAAATATTCTAAAAGGAATATTCTAATAAGAAATTTCTGGTCAAAAAGAATTAAGAATGTGTTTAAGAATGATTTTAAATAGCCAACTGTTTGGCTCAAGTACAGTAGTAAATAGCATATCAAACTGGCTTTTGATACCATAATATGTGTAGGCTTTTGATTAATCAAAAATGCAGGTAAAAAAATAATAGTGTTATCGTCATTTCATTTATATCTGTAAATTCTTACTCTATATGCAACATTTAATGCATAAAGCAGAAAATCCTGCTTGAACAACTGCAACACAAGATTATTCAAATTAATTTCTGCTAATGAAAGGTACTTCAACAAATAAGAATAAAATATTTCTTAGTCAATCAAATTTCTTTTGACTGATTAAATAAGTATCAGCTAGAAAAGTTACTAACAGTTTGATATAGTACATATTAATCCTTATTTTAAAAACTAAAAGAAAAAAAAACCCAAACAAACTACAATCTCCATTTAGTCTTGATTATTCATAATGTACAAGTTTTATTTTCAAGAAGGAAAATAATACTATGAAAAAAAAAAACTTTAACTTAGAATTTGAATACTTAAAATTTAACTGATTTAAATTTCCATGTTTGAAAACAGTTTACTGTCTTTTAACTTGATAATCTTTTGTTGTTGCTATATTTTTATCAACTATAAATTTATTTAAAATTCTCCAGAAACTATTTTTAAATTCAATATAAAATAACTGAATTAATTTAGAGACTTCAATAAAAAAATTTCCAATTAATGTAAATTTATTTTTTTAGACACGACTGTATGTAAAGAAAATTGTAACTGTTTTGATCCCTAATTAGTTAGTAGTGTAGTATTTCTGTTTTATTTATTTATTTTTTTTTTGGTAATATTTTGAATAATTAATCTAATCGGAAATTACGATTTATAGTGGAGTTAATTTTATAATGTTTTAATTGGTGGAATGATTAAAAAAAATGATTTCGTATTCCAATGACTATAAAGTAAATTTTATTTAAAACTTATACTGACAAATGTTCTTTTAAAATGCACAATAATGATCCCAAATATATCATTATCTTACGTACTATAATAATCTAATATTTTGCTCAGAAATTACACTTTCATTAAAATAAAAAAGTACAAACAAGATTAATGACAAAAGCAATGTTGAATCATAATAAAATTTGAAGGCATTAAAGAGAGGAATGCTCCCTTTGTTAACAATACTAGAGATTGGTGGTATGGTAAGAATAGCGAATTTTGTGTAAGATCTAGGGAAGTGGCCGATTTTCTTTCCGCCAACCTTCGTAAGGATTTGCGTTTTTT